>OU342455.1:20000-27500 GCA_910589575.2 Carcina quercana | reverse complement strand
CCTGTCTTGGCTCGCTGTCGATAGTTGTGGCGTGGCGGTTAAGGTAGGATTTGTGTCTCTGGTTTTGTTTCGATCTACCGCTATGCGCATTGCCCTTTCGGCGTAGTCCAGGAAGAGCGGCCTAGCCTTAGCGTCTGCCATGATGTTGCTCAGTTCTGGTTTTGTTAGAGTTTGGTTAATCTGTTGCTCTAGATTGAAGCGGGATGTTTGGAATCGGGGGCATTCGAGAAGAATGTGCCATATCGTTTCCTCGCTGTCTGGGTCGCAAATGCACGCGGGGCTGTCTTTGAGCTTGAAGCGGTGGAGGTAAGCTGCGATTCCTCCATGGCCGGTCATTATTTGGACGAGTATTGGTGTTAATGACACGTCTCTTAATATGCGTTTCGCTGATTGGACGCTCGGGAAGAATACCCTTGTGACCGAGCCAGTGGTAGATAACTGATATCGCTCCTGCCATTTTTTTACTGTTTCCTCACGGATTCGCTTTTTTGCGAACGATATTGGCACTTTGTCGTAGTCTGGGGCTGTTTTCTTGGTAAGCGCCGCCTTCTTTGCTAGCTCGTCTGCTCTCTCATTCCCAGGCGTGCCGACGTGCGCTCTTAGCCAAAAGAGTCTCACTTCTCGGCCTTCCTCTCGGGTTGCTTTGATATAGCTTTTGATCTGAATAGCGAGCGGGTGAGACACGGAAGGATTACTCAGAAGATCCAGTGACGATCTTGAGTCA
The DNA here is from genome assembly GCA_910589575.2 of Carcina quercana. NCBI lineage: Eukaryota > Metazoa > Arthropoda > Insecta > Lepidoptera > Depressariidae > Carcina > Carcina quercana. Next base: position 26,776 of record OU342455.1, on the reverse strand, counting down.
CTGAGAATGCTGACGCTGGCTTCCCTACTCTCCATTGCCATCTTTGTCGCTCTGAATAGTGCGTACAGTTCCGACTGGAAGACGGTGTTGTGCGGTTCCAGGCGGAAGGTGGAGTATTTGGTTTCCCTGCCTTCATTCCACCAAGTCAATGCTGCCCCGACTTTTCCTTCGATCTTGCTCCCATCAGTGAAGATCTGTGGGCCATTGATCTTGTGTAGTTCTATGGTCTCGGGATCCATGTTATCCAGTCGTTTGTACTCGGTTTTTGTGAGTTGTGAGGGGTGTGGATAGTTTGTTGGTTCCATTTTACGTTCCATCTCTCTGCCCGGCGGTATGAGCTCATCGGTGTAGCCCTTTTTGTGTTTATACAGGTGGGCGGCTTCCTGTACCCTGAGGTCCAAGGGCAGCAGGCCGGATAGGAGTAGTGCCGATGTTAGAGACACGGTGCGGTACGCTTTGCAGATTTTCTGCGCAAAACCTCGCTGTAGTGTATCTAACTGTTTTCTGATCATGATCTTTTCCGCTGCAGGGTACCATGCGCTCGCCGCGTACAACACTATGGGCTCTATCACCGACACGTATATGGTTCTTATTACTTCACTGTTGAGGCCCCAGTTCACCTTTGCCGCGCAAGCCAGCTGTTTGTAAATGTTTGCTGCTTTTTTGCAGGTTGCTGTTACGTGCGCATTGAAAGTGAGCTTGTGATCTATAATGAGACCCAGTAGCTTAATCTCGTTCACGAGACCTAACCTGGTTCCGGACATAAAAATTTGTGGGGGGTCGTATTTGAGCTTCTTTGTGATAACCATCGCACTTGTTTTGTGCGCAGCGAAGTTCAATTTGTTTAGGGTCCCCCATTCTACCACATTTTCCAGGGTAGTGTTTGCTGATTGCTCCAGGGTCTGGGACTTTTGGCCTGAGAAAACTAGAACCACATCGTCCGCAAAGGCCTGGCAGTAAACGCCTTGGGCTGTCAGCTTAACCAGAAGGGTGTCCAGTATTAGGTTCCAGAACGCTGGTCCTCCGATGGAACCTTGAACGCATCCCTTCGTGGTGTGTTTGCTGCTCGTCGCCCTTGAGTAGTTCACCACTACGCTGCGGTCCTCAAGGTAAGACATAACTATGCCGTAGAGATTTCGGGGGATGTTTTTTCTTATGAGCTGATTTTTCAGAGCAGGCCACCACGCGTTATCAAAGGCTCCCTCTATGTCCAGGGAGACGATGAGTACTATCTTTCGATTGTTTATCTCAGTTCTGATGTGTCTCATGAGGTCGTAAAGGGCGTCCTCGGTTCCGCGCTGCGGCATGAACCCGTATTGGCTTTTGTTTAAGCTCGGTAAAATATGCCACTGAATTCTGGAAATCAGCATTTTCTCTACTATTTTTCCGAGGACCGGTAGTAATCCGATTGGCCTGTAAGACTTGGGATGGGTGTAGTCGTCCTTTCCAGGCTTGCGGAGGATACATACGTGGGCTACCTTCCATTGCTTCGGAAAATACGAGAGTGATAAGCATTTGTTTGCTAATGCCAGAAATGCTTCACTGTCGCACAGGATGGCAGCCGAGCAGATGTCTGCGGTTAGTCCGTCTGGGCCTGGGGCTTTCTTTGGATTCAGTGCTATTAGAACCGCGTCAATTTCTGTCCCCGTAAATGGCGGATCATTTTCCGACAGTTCTGCTATGTCCTCCGGTCGACGGTCCTCGGTGAGTCTTCTGAGTGTGACGTGATGCGGTTTTTCAGCTTCTGTCGAGTCATCTGGGTAAAAAGTTTTTGCCAGGAGTTGGGCTGACTGCTCCGGGCTAAGGGTTTCACCTGTTGGGCTTCTCAGAAGCATGTCTTCCTCTCTCCTGGCTGTTTTCCTTAGGACTCTGTAGATTCCGTCCCACACGCTCTCGCGGTCTTGTTTCGAGCAGTAATCCTTCCATCCAGTGGTTTGGGCTTCTTCAGATAATTGTAGGTATTCTTCCTTTGCGGCCACATACTCGTTTATAACATGCTGCCTTCTGTGTGGGGCTGCGTTCCTGATCCTCCTTTTCCTCCTGAGGACTTCTTGTTTCGTCCTGTCTAGGGCGTTTGACCACCATGGCGGTATTGCTTTGCCTTTCCAAGGACGCATTCGTGGTATCGTGGCGGCGCACACCGCATGGATGGTGTTTGTATAGAGGGTCAGGACTTCCTCCAGATCTTCTTGGCTGCTTATCTTTTGTATTCTGGGCTTGTTGATATCTGCTTCCGCTAGAGCTGACTGCAGTTGCGTTGCAAAGTCCGACCAGTCAGCCTTTTTGGTGTTGTACTTGCGCGTAGTGATTGGCTTTAGGGGTTCTAATGCTTTCTCTAGGCGCAGGCTGAAGGTGATTGCGTTGTGGTCGGATGTTGTCACGCTTCTGTCGACTTTCCAGCTCTCTATCTTGCCTAGCAGCGGCAGGCCGCATGATGTGACGTCAACTATGCTTGTGCACAGCTTTCCACCTCTGTAGGTCTCGAAAGTGGGCGTGTCGCCGTTATTCAGGATTTCGAAGTCCATTTCAGTAAGGAAGGCGTGGTAAGCACCGCCACGGTGGTTTTCGGAGTTGCTGCCCCACCAGTGGCTCCAGGCGTTGACGTCGCCCGCCAGGAGTATGTTGGCCGTGCCCAGTTTTCTGCACACTGATCTGGTTTTTGTTAGGTATGGCTCAATGTCTTCGGTGTCCTCAAAGTAGACCGACACTACCCCAATTGCTAGCGGTCCTGCCTTAATGTAAACGGCAGCGATGTTTTCGGTTACGAGTTGGGGGTCATGAATGACTTCCAGATTGTTGTCGTAAACCACTATCGCCGCCTTTACTGGCTTTTGGCGGTTCAGGGTGCATTGGATGACCCGTGCTCCGGAGTATTGTTTCAAAATGCCCTGATTTCCCACGTAGGGTTCTTGGATCAGAGCAATTGAAATCCCCCGGTCGTGTATCGCCTGGTGGAGTTCCGCTGTGGCGTTCTTGGAGCGTTGCAGGTTGGCTTGGATAAAGCGTATCCCGGCTCTAGATCGGTCCGTCTGAGGATTTGTTGGGTTTTCGTCGGTGCCCTTAGCAGTAGGATACTCGAGACCTCGCTATGCTGTCCCATTTCACTCTTTCTGGACACTGTCCGCTGAAAGCATTGTGGGTAGCATCTGCTGCTTCCCTTTTTGCATTCAAGCAATTTGCGCACTTCGGTTGCTTACGCTCCGTCCGTGCAGTGCACTCTTGCCATGTGTGGTGTTCGCTACAATAGCTGCACACTTCGTGGGTTGCCTTGCACACTGATTTAGTGTGCCCGTACCCGAGACATTTAGTGCACTGCACAAGCGGTGAGTGGTCTTCGCAGGTCACTCTTTGCAGGCCGACGTACAGTTTTTGTGATTGCGTGAAGCGCTTCCAGATTTCTGGTGTCAGTTCGAGTACTGGGTGGCATTCTAGCGGGTTTCTCGCTTTCCTCCTGAAGCGCACCCTTACTGTCTCTTTGGACATATCCACACCTTGCAGGAGATGACTATTTTGAGACTTTATCATCTCCTCTAGATCGGCATTGGTGTGGTACCCCAGGACGTTTTTGAGACATACTAAGGGTTTTGCGTTGACGGCCTCTTTTACGGTGAACCCTCCGCTGGCTCTTATTTTGTCCGTGACTGTTTTAAGGTCTTTGCTGCTAGCACAGCTTAAAACGACCTTTTGGTCTCTCGCAGGCCTTGCTTTATTTACTTTCACCCCAGTCTTTTTGAAGTCCAGGGCGTCCCTTACCTTCAACAGGACGTTCGCTCCCGTGTGTTTGGGGTCCTTGGATGTTATTATGAGGGTGTGATTTTGGGGCTTCGGTGGACTGGCTGCAGCCTGTGCGTAGTTTTGCTTTGGCGTTTCTGTACGCAGCTGTTGCACTTCCTCTACCAGGTTGAGCAGGACGTCCTGGGTATCCTTCATGATTATTTCTGTTCCTAAGTTGGTGGGCGGAGGTATGGCTGTGTCTGCCTTTTGGATAAGGGTTCGCAGATCTGTTTCTATTGTGTTTAGTTGACGCCTTGTTAGAGCCATTTCGTGTTGGAGGTTGGCTGTATCGTTGTTATGCTTCGTCCGCTCCTGTGGTTCTGGTTTGGGGTTTTCGGCTAGCGTTACAATGGCTAGCCTCATTTTTGCCATTTCTAGTTCGATTTTTTTGGTGTCAATTTTGGGGGCTGGTGGTGAGAGATTGTTTGGGGGGCTTTGAGGCTTTGTTGTGTCTGCGCTGGTGCTAGGAGAGAGATTACGGGTGGACATCTCCTTGATTTCTCTTCTTAGTTGGTCTAATTGGTTGGAGACACTACGTATGCATGGGCCTAGCTTGCTTACATCGGCCTGGAGACTCTCCCATTTCTTTTTCTCAATGCCTCCAGGCTGTAAGCTTGATTTTTCAGCTTCGGCTGTGATTTTGTTGTTGATCACCTGTATAGCTTTTCGTATCTCGGTTATTTCTCTGTACGGCTGCTCCGTCTCGTGGCCTAGCCAGAGACGGATTTGTTTGGCTTCTTTGAGAGACTCTGTGATCTCTTGCTGCGCAGTATTAAGTTTTGATATAATTTGACTGTCGAGCTCTTGTCTATCTTTTAGGTGGGCCCGTTCCGCCGCCAAGAGCTCCCTGGCATGCCTTGTTCGCTCTTCCTGCAGCTTGTTGATGTGTCGCGTTCTGGAGTCTGCCACGCTCAGCAGAATTTCATAGAGTGCCTGCAGGTTTTCGAGAGCAGTGGCCTTGCACTCTCTTTTCATATTGCCTGCCGCCTCCAGGGCTTCTTTGGCATTAAGCAAGCACTCGTTTGCTGCGCTCGTGGACATTTCCACGGGGACTCTTCTGCCTGCGGATGTGCGGATCATACTCATCCGGGTGCTGCTTTGTGCGGTCGGTGACACTGTTGAATCGAAGGAGTGTGAGAGACTCTCTCCCATGCTGACCGTGGGTGACACCACTACTTCCTCTCTTACCCGGGGGGCAGGAGATACCGACTCTGTTGCGGGTTTGTTTTGGGGTGTCTTGGGCTTTGAGTCTTCTTGTTTTGTTTGCCTTCTCAGAACCTTCTGTAACAGTGACTTTGGGCCCTTTGTTGTTGCTGAGGAAGCAGAATATGAGCTCACCTCTTGAGCTGGCACTTTATCGATTTTGGATCTACTGCTGCTACTAGATGCGGACGATTTTGATGATTTGTCGCTGACTTGGGATGATGTGCTTCGGCTCGACATTGTGATAAAATATCTGTATAATTCTAATTAAATATATATGTATATATTATATATGTATGAGACTATAACTAATCTATCTATATCTAGCTTAAGATCTATATCGGCTTCCGACGATCGCCGGTTCAGCTGAGGTGGCACGCTTGTGGTTTTTCTGGGTTTGGATTTGTTGGCTTTGGTCGTCAGCTTCAATTGGTCCTTGACCTTGGAGATCTTGACTTCTTTATCTTGACTTCGGTGACCTTGTAGACCGTGACTCGAAAACACTTTGGGCGGCTCCGGGATGTCCGGGGAGCGACTGTGAGTGAATTCCGATGATTTTTGGGCGTGGTGGGCGGTGGTGGGTGGTGGTGGGTGGTCTCAAAAAACCACTGTGGGCGGCTCAGGGATGGCCGGGGAGCGACTGTGAGTGAATTCCGATGATTTTTGGGTGTGGTGGGTGGTGGTGGGTGGCGGTGGGTGGTCTCAAAAACCACTGTGGGCGGCTCCGGGATGTCCGGGGGGCGACTGTGAGTCAATCCCGATGATTTTTGGGCGTGGTGGGTGGTGGTGGGTGGTCTCAAAAACCACTGTGGGCGGCTCCGGGATGTCCGGGGAGCGACTGTGAGTCAATCCCGATGATTTTTGGGCGTGGTGGGTGGTAGTGGGTGGTGGTGGGTGGACTCAAAAACCACTTTGGGCGGCTCCGGGGTGTCCGGGGAGCGACTGTGAGTGAATTCCGATGATTTTTGGGCGTGGTGGGTGGTGGTGGGTGGCGGTGGGTGGTCTCAAAAACCACTTTGGGCGGCTCCGGGGTGTCCGGGGAGCGACTGTGAGTGAATTCCGATGATTTTTGGGCGTGGTGGGTGGTGGTGGGTGGCGGTGGGTGGTCTCAAAAATCACTTTGGGCGGCTCCGGGGTGTCCGGGGAGCGACTGTGAGTGAATCCCGATGATTTTTGGGCGTGGTGGGTGGTGGTGGGTGGCGGTGGGTGGTCTCAAAAATCACTTTGGACGGCTCCGGGGTGTCCGGGGAGCGACTGTGAGTGAATTCCGATGATTTTTGGGCGTGGTGGGTGGTGGTGGGTGGCGGTGGGTGGTCTCAAAAACTTCTTTAGGCGGCTCCGGGATGGCCGGGGAGCGATTGTGAGTGAATTCCGAAGATTTTTGAGCTTGGTGGGTGGTGGTGGGTGGCGGTGGGCGGCGGTGGGTGGTCTCAAAAACCACTTACGGCGGCTCAAGAAGGGCCTGGGAGCGACTGTGGGCGGTTCCCGATGATTTTTGGGCGTGGTTGGTGGTGACGGGAGGTTGACCTTGACCTTGGTGACCTTGACCTTGACCTTGATGATCTTGCCTTCGGCGACCTTGATATCCCCTTCGGTGACCTTGACCTTGACGTCGGTGACCTTGACCTTGGCGGCCGTGAGGGGGCCCAATATTGTGGTGGGTCCTCAGTAGGAACTAGTGACCTGGGCTGGACTGGCGGGTCGCTGGCCGTTGGGTCTCGTCGAGCTGAGCTCAGGGACGTCAATTTGACTGAGCTAGCTTTCCTCCGCCCTGGTGGGTGAGGGTCCTTTGGAGGGGG
>OU342455.1:0-15000 GCA_910589575.2 Carcina quercana | reverse complement strand
TAGGTTAGGTTAGGTTAGGTTAGGTTAGGTTAGGTTAGGTTAGGTTAGGTTAGGTTAGGTTAGGTTAGGTTAGGTTAGGTTAGGTTAGGTTAGGTTAGGTTAGGTTAGGTTAGGTTAGGTTAGGTTAGGTTAGGTTAGGTTAGGTTAGGTTAGGTTAGGTTAGGTTAGGTTAGGTTAGGTTAGGTTAGGTTAGGTTAGGTTAGGTTAGGTTAGGTCAGGTTAGGTTAGGTTAGGTTAGGTTAGGTTAGGTTAGGTTAGGTTAGGTTAGGTTAGGTTAGGTTAGGTTAGGTTAGGTTAGGTTAGGTTAGGTTAGGTTAGGTTAGGTTAGGTTAGGTTAGGTTAGGTTAGGTTAGGTTAGGTTAGGTTAGGTTAGGTTAGGTTAGGTTAGGTTAGGTTAGGTTAGGTTAGGTTAGGTTAGGTTAGGTTAGGTTAGGTTAGGTTAGGTTAGGTTAGGTTAGGTTAGGTTAGGTTAGGTTAGGTTAGGTTAGGTTAGGTTAGGTTAGGTTAGGTTAGGTTAGGTGAGGTTAGGTTAGGTTAGGTTAGGTTAGGTTAGGTTAGGTTAGGTTAGGTTAGGTTAGGTTAGGTTAGGTTAGGTTAGGTTAGGTTAGGTTAGGTTAGGTTAGGTTAGGTTAGGTTAGGTTAGGTTAGGTTAGGTTAGGTTAGGTTAGGTTAGGTTAGGTTAGGTTAGGTTAGGTTAGGTTAGGTTAGGTTAGGTTAGGTTAGGTTAGGTTAGGTTAGGTTAGGTTAGGTTAGGTTAGGTTAGGTTAGGTTAGGTTAGGTTAGGTTAGGTTAGGTTAGGTTAGGTTAGGTTAGGTTAGGTTAGGTTAGGTTAGGTTAGGTTAGGTTAGGTTAGGTTAGGTTAGGTTAGGTTAGGTTAGGTTAGGTTAGGTTAGGTTAGGTTAGGTTAGGTTAGGTTAGGTTAGGTTAGGTTAGGTTAGGTTAGGTTAGGTTAGGTTAGGTTAGGTTAGGTTAGGTTAGGTTAGGTTAGGTTAGGTTAGGTTAGGTTAGGTTAGGTTAGGTTAGGTTAGGTTAGGTTAGGTTAGGTTAGGTTAGGTTAGGTTAGGTTAGGTTAGGTTAGGTTAGGTTAGGTTAGGTTAGGTTAGGTTAGGTTAGGTTAGGTTAGGTTAGGTTAGGTTAGGTTAGGTTAGGTTAGGTTAGGTTAGGTTAGGTTAGGTTAGGTTAGGTTAGGTTAGGTTAGGTTAGGTTAGGTTAGGTTAGGTTAGGTTAGGTTAGGTTAGGTTAGGTTAGGTTAGGTTAGGTTAGGTTAGGTTAGGTTAGGTTAGGTTAGGTTAGGTTAGGTTAGGTTAGGTTAGGTTAGGTTAGGTTAGGTTAGGTTAGGTTAGGTTAGGTTAGGTTAGGTTAGGTTAGGTTAGGTTAGGTTAGGTTAGGTTAGGTTAGGTTAGGTTAGGTTAGGTTAGGTTAGGTTAGGTTAGGTTAGGTTAGGTTAGGTTAGGTTAGGTTAGGTTAGGTTAGGTTAGGTTAGGTTAGGTTAGGTTAGGTTAGGTTAGGTTAGGTTAGGTTAGGTTAGGTTAGGTTAGGTTAGGTTAGGTTAGGTTAGGTTAGGTTAGGTTAGGTTAGGTTAGGTTAGGTTAGGTTAGGTTAGGTTAGGTTAGGTTAGGTTAGGTTAGGTTAGGTTAGGTTAGGTCAGGTTAGGTTAGGTTAGGTTAGGTTAGGTTAGGTTAGGTTAGGTTAGGTTAGGTTAGGTTAGGTTAGGTTAGGTTAGGTTAGGTTAGGTTAGGTTAGGTTAGGTTAGGTTAGGTTAGGTTAGGTTAGGTTAGGTTAGGTTAGGTTAGGTTAGGTTAGGTTAGGTTAGGTTAGGTTAGGTTAGGTTAGGTTAGGTTAGGTTAGGTTAGGTTAGGTTAGGTTAGGTTAGGTTAGGTTAGGTTAGGTTAGGTTAGGTTAGGTTAGGTTAGGTTAGGTTAGGTTAGGTTAGGTTAGGTTAGGTTAGGTTAGGTTAGGTTAGGTTAGGTTAGGTTAGGTTAGGTTAGGTTAGGTTAGGTTAGGTTAGGTTAGGTTAGGTTAGGTTAGGTTAGGTTAGGTTAGGTTAGGTTAGGTTAGGTTAGGTTAGGTTAGGTTAGGTTAGGTTAGGTTAGGTTAGGTTAGGTTAGGTTAGGTTAGGTTAGGTTAGGTTAGGTTAGGTTAGGTTAGGTTAGGTTAGGTTAGGTTAGGTTAGGTTAGGTTAGGTTAGGTTAGGTTAGGTTAGGTTAGGTTAGGTTAGGTTAGGTTAGGTTAGGTTAGGTTAGGTTAGGTTAGGTTAGGTTAGGTTAGGTTAGGTTAGGTTAGGTTAGGTTAGGTTAGGTTAGGTTAGGTTAGGTTAGGTTAGGTTAGGTTAGGTTAGGTTAGGTTAGGTTAGGTTAGGTTAGGTTAGGTTAGGTTAGGTTAGGTTAGGTTAGGTTAGGTTAGGTTAGGTTAGGTTAGGTTAGGTTAGGTTAGGTTAGGTTAGGTTAGGTTAGGTTAGGTTAGGTTAGGTTAGGTTAGGTTAGGTTAGGTTAGGTTAGGTTAGGTTAGGTTAGGTTAGGTTAGGTTAGGTTAGGTTAGGTTAGGTTAGGTTAGGTTAGGTTAGGTTAGGTTAGGTTAGGTTAGGTTAGGTTAGGTTAGGTTAGGTTAGGTTAGGTTAGGTTAGGTTAGGTTAGGTTAGGTTAGGTTAGGTTAGGTTAGGTTAGGTTAGGTTAGGTTAGGTTAGGTTAGGTTAGGTTAGGTTAGGTTAGGTTAGGTTAGGTTAGGTTAGGTTAGGTTAGGTTAGGTTAGGTTAGGTTAGGTTAGGTTAGGTTAGGTTAGGTTAGGTTAGGTTAGGTTAGGTTAGGTTAGGTTAGGTTAGGTTAGGTTAGGTTAGGTTAGGTTAGGTTAGGTTAGGTTAGGTTAGGTTAGGTTAGGTTAGGTTAGGTTAGGTTAGGTTAGGTTAGGTTAGGTTAGGTTAGGTTAGGTTAGGTTAGGTTAGGTTAGGTTAGGTTAGGTTAGGTTAGGTTAGGTTAGGTTAGGTTAGGTTAGGTTAGGTTAGGTTAGGTTAGGTTAGGTTAGGTTAGGTTAGGTTAGGTTAGGTTAGGTTAGGTTAGGTTAGGTTAGGTTAGGTTAGGTTAGGTTAGGTTAGGTTAGGTTAGGTTAGGTTAGGTTAGGTTAGGTTAGGTTAGGTTAGGTTAGGTTAGGTTAGGTTAGGTTAGGTTAGGTTAGGTTAGGTTAGGTTAGGTTAGGTTAGGTTAGGTTAGGTTAGGTTAGGTTAGGTTAGGTTAGGTTAGGTTAGGTTAGGTTAGGTTAGGTTAGGTTAGGTTAGGTTAGGTTAGGTTAGGTTAGGTTAGGTTAGGTTAGGTTAGGTTAGGTTAGGTTAGGTTAGGTTAGGTTAGGTTAGGTTAGGTTAGGTTAGGTTAGGTTAGGTTAGGTTAGGTTAGGTTAGGTTAGGTTAGGTTAGGTTAGGTTAGGTTAGGTTAGGTTAGGTTAGGTTAGGTTAGGTTAGGTTAGGTTAGGTTAGGTTAGGTTAGGTTAGGTTAGGTTAGGTTAGGTTAGGTTAGGTTAGGTTAGGTTAGGTTAGGTTAGGTTAGGTTAGGTTAGGTTAGGTTAGGTTAGGTTAGGTTAGGTTAGGTTAGGTTAGGTTAGGTTAGGTTAGGTTAGGTTAGGTTAGGTTAGGTTAGGTTAGGTTAGGTTAGGTTAGGTTAGGTTAGGTTAGGTTAGGTTAGGTTAGGTTAGGTTAGGTTAGGTTAGGTTAGGTTAGGTTAGGTTAGGTTAGGTTAGGTTAGGTTAGGTTAGGTTAGGTTAGGTTAGGTTAGGTTAGGTTAGGTTAGGTTAGGTTAGGTTAGGTTAGGTTAGGTTAGGTTAGGTTAGGTTAGGTTAGGTTAGGTTAGGTTAGGTTAGGTTAGGTTAGGTTAGGTTAGGTTAGGTTAGGTTAGGTTAGGTTAGGTTAGGTTAGGTTAGGTTAGGTTAGGTTAGGTTAGGTTAGGTTAGGTTAGGTTAGGTTAGGTTAGGTTAGGTTAGGTTAGGTTAGGTTAGGTTAGGTTAGGTTAGGTTAGGTTAGGTTAGGTTAGGTTAGGTTAGGTTAGGTTAGGTTAGGTTAGGTTAGGTTAGGTTAGGTTAGGTTAGGTTAGGTTAGGTTAGGTTAGGTTAGGTTAGGTTAGGTTAGGTTAGGTTAGGTTAGGTTAGGTTAGGTTAGGTTAGGTTAGGTTAGGTTAGGTTAGGTTAGGTTAGGTTAGGTTAGGTTAGGTTAGGTTAGGTTAGGTTAGGTTAGGTTAGGTTAGGTTAGGTTAGGTTAGGTTAGGTTAGGTTAGGTTAGGTTAGGTTAGGTTAGGTTAGGTTAGGTTAGGTTAGGTTAGGTTAGGTTAGGTTAGGTTAGGTTAGGTTAGGTTAGGTTAGGTTAGGTTAGGTTAGGTTAGGTTAGGTTAGGTTAGGTTAGGTTAGGTTAGGTTAGGTTAGGTTAGGTTAGGTTAGGTTAGGTTAGGTTAGGTTAGGTTAGGTTAGGTTAGGTGAGGTTAGGTTAGGTTAGGTTAGGTTAGGTTAGGTTAGGTTAGGTTAGGTTAGGTTAGGTTAGGTTAGGTTAGGTTAGGTTAGGTTAGGTTAGGTTAGGTTAGGTTAGGTTAGGTTAGGTTAGGTTAGGTTAGGTTAGGTTAGGTTAGGTTAGGTTAGGTTAGGTTAGGTTAGGTTAGGTTAGGTTAGGTTAGGTTAGGTTAGGTTAGGTTAGGTTAGGTTAGGTTAGGTTAGGTTAGGTTAGGTTAGGTTAGGTTAGGTTAGGTTAGGTTAGGTTAGGTTAGGTTAGGTTAGGTTAGGTTAGGTTAGGTTAGGTTAAGCAGAGGTGGTTCAGCGCCGTGTCAAGTCTCCCGACATGGCGCTGAAATGAAAGGGGATGAATGGAGTATGGAAGAGGAAGAGCGGAGGAAGGGGGCAGTGTGTGTGGAGCACTCTGCCCAACCGGGGAGAAGGGGACGCGGGTCGGCGTCATGCCACCTGCGCAGTTGAGGAGATGGATGTGCACTGACGGTATCCGGGCGGACTGGGTGCGTCCGCATAGATGCATTCGCACTCGGTCTGACTTGATACAGTCGGTGCAGAAGAAGAATAAGTACGAACGGGAGTATGACTGGCTGGCGAATTTCGCCGCCATAGGAACATGAATGGATGGATGGATACATGGTACGGTATGGAGGAATGGGGCAGCGGGCGCGAGTTGACACGCGCTGCTGCCCACACTGGAGAGAGGAGGGGTGTGGGTGTGGGTAGTGCTGGGTTGGGGCAGTGTGGGTGCTTACCTGTCATCCGGACTGTGACCGGCCCGGCGCTGCACGCACAGTTGAGATGAGGGATGTGCGCCAGCCGTGCCCGATCGATTCCGTTGCTGCCTCATTGGGGTTGCATCGCGGTTGGTTGGATGCGGTTGGTGCAATAGATATATGATGGACGATAGGAGAGACGAGGACTGAAAGATGGAGGAATGGGGCAGCGAACGCGCCAGGCATCGCGCTCCTGCCCACTGAGGAAAGGACGAATGAGTGATGCGGGTGGCGACGGGCCGGGGCAGGGTGTGTGCTTACCTGTCATACATGCTGTGATCGGCCTGGCAATACCCGTATAGAGTAGATGTGTGTGTGTGTGCGCCAATCACATCTAGCTGACCATCGGCTTGATGTGCTTGCTGCACAAGAGAAGTGACGGATGCACGAATGCAAGGGATGTATGGGGCCGCCTGCCGAGTTGCGGATGAGTAGTAAGTTCCCGTGACTCGGCAAACAAAGGCGAGAGAGGGATACCGGAGTGGTTTTAGCTGGTAAGAATCCAGCATAACCCGGCCACTTTCCCCGAAGTGCCGGGTATCTTTTGAAGATTTCCACTCCGTCAAAAAAAAAAAAAAAAAAAAAAAAAAAAAAGGTTAGGTTAGGTTAGGTTAGGTTAGGTTAGGTTAGGTTAGGTTAGGTTAGGTTAGGTTAGGTTAGGTTAGGTTAGGTTAGGTTAGGTTAGGTTAGGTTAGGTTAGGTTAGGTTAGGTTAGGTTAGGTTAGGTTAGGTTAGGTTAGGTTAGGTTAGGTTAGGTTAGGTTAGGTTAGGTTAGGTTAGGTTAGGTTAGGTTAGGTTAGGTTAGGTTAGGTTAGGTTAGGTTAGGTTAGGTTAGGTTAGGTTAGGTTAGGTTAGGTTAGGTTAGGTTAGGTTAGGTTAGGTTAGGTTAGGTTAGGTTAGGTTAGGTTAGGTTAGGTTAGGTTAGGTTAGGTTAGGTTAGGTTAGGTTAGGTTAGGTTAGGTTAGGTTAGGTTAGGTTAGGTTAGGTTAGGTTAGGTTAGGTTAGGTTAGGTTAGGTTAGGTTAGGTTAGGTTAGGTTAGGTTAGGTTAGGTTAGGTTAGGTTAGGTTAGGTTAGGTTAGGTTAGGTTAGGTTAGGTTAGGTTAGGTTAGGTTAGGTTAGGTTAGGTTAGGTTAGGTTAGGTTAGGTTAGGTTAGGTTAGGTTAGGTTAGGTTAGGTTAGGTTAGGTTAGGTTAGGTTAGGTTAGGTTAGGTTAGGTTAGGTTAGGTTAGGTTAGGTTAGGTTAGGTTAGGTTAGGTTAGGTTAGGTTAGGTTAGGTTAGGTTAGGTTAGGTTAGGTTAGGTTAGGTTAGGTTAGGTTAGGTTAGGTTAGGTTAGGTTAGGTTAGGTTAGGTTAGGTTAGGTTAGGTTAGGTTAGGTTAGGTTAGGTTAGGTTAGGTTAGGTTAGGTTAGGTTAGGTTAGGTTAGGTTAGGTTAGGTTAGGTTAGGTTAGGTTAGGTTAGGTTAGGTTAGGTTAGGTTAGGTTAGGTTAGGTTAGGTTAGGTTAGGTTAGGTTAGGTTAGGTTAGGTTAGGTTAGGTTAGGTTAGGTTAGGTTAGGTTAGGTTAGGTTAGGTTAGGTTAGGTTAGGTTAGGTTAGGTTAGGTTAGGTTAGGTTAGGTTAGGTTAGGTTAGGTTAGGTTAGGTTAGGTTAGGTTAGGTTAGGTTAGGTTAGGTTAGGTTAGGTTAGGTTAGGTTAGGTTAGGTTAGGTTAGGTTAGGTTAGGTTAGGTTAGGTTAGGTTAGGTTAGGTTAGGTTAGGTTAGGTTAGGTTAGGTTAGGTTAGGTTAGGTTAGGTTAGGTTAGGTTAGGTTAGGTTAGGTTAGGTTAGGTTAGGTTAGGTTAGGTTAGGTTAGGTTAGGTTAGGTTAGGTTAGGTTAGGTTAGGTTAGGTTAGGTTAGGTTAGGTTAGGTTAGGTTAGGTTAGGTTAGGTTAGGTTAGGTTAGGTTAGGTTAGGTTAGGTTAGGTTAGGTTAGGTTAGGTTAGGTTAGGTTAGGTTAGGTTAGGTTAGGTTAGGTTAGGTTAGGTTAGGTTAGGTTAGGTTAGGTTAGGTTAGGTTAGGTTAGGTTAGGTTAGGTTAGGTTAGGTTAGGTTAGGTTAGGTTAGGTTAGGTTAGGTTAGGTTAGGTTAGGTTAGGTTAGGTTAGGTTAGGTTAGGTTAGGTTAGGTTAGGTTAGGTTAGGTTAGGTTAGGTTAGGTTAGGTTAGGTTAGGTTAGGTTAGGTTAGGTTAGGTTAGGTTAGGTTAGGTTAGGTTAGGTTAGGTTAGGTTAGGTTAGGTTAGGTTAGGTTAGGTTAGGTTAGGTTAGGTTAGGTTAGGTTAGGTTAGGTTAGGTTAGGTTAGGTTAGGTTAGGTTAGGTTAGGTTAGGTTAGGTTAGGTTAGGTTAGGTTAGGTTAGGTTAGGTTAGGTTAGGTTAGGTTAGGTTAGGTTAGGTTAGGTTAGGTTAGGTTAGGTTAGGTTAGGTTAGGTTAGGTTAGGTTAGGTTAGGTTAGGTTAGGTTAGGTTAGGTTAGGTTAGGTTAGGTTAGGTTAGGTTAGGTTAGGTTAGGTTAGGTTAGGTTAGGTTAGGTTAGGTTAGGTTAGGTTAGGTTAGGTTAGGTTAGGTTAGGTTAGGTTAGGTTAGGTTAGGTTAGGTTAGGTTAGGTTAGGTTAGGTTAGGTTAGGTTAGGTTAGGTTAGGTTAGGTTAGGTTAGGTTAGGTTAGGTTAGGTTAGGTTAGGTTAGGTTAGGTTAGGTTAGGTTAGGTTAGGTTAGGTTAGGTTAGGTTAGGTTAGGTTAGGTTAGGTTAGGTTAGGTTAGGTTAGGTTAGGTTAGGTTAGGTTAGGTTAGGTTAGGTTAGGTTAGGTTAGGTTAGGTTAGGTTAGGTTAGGTTAGGTTAGGTTAGGTTAGGTTAGGTTAGGTTAGGTTAGGTTAGGTTAGGTTAGGTTAGGTTAGGTTAGGTTAGGTTAGGTTAGGTTAGGTTAGGTTAGGTTAGGTTAGGTTAGGTTAGGTTAGGTTAGGTTAGGTTAGGTTAGGTTAGGTTAGGTTAGGTTAGGTTAGGTTAGGTTAGGTTAGGTTAGGTTAGGTTAGGTTAGGTTAGGTTAGGTTAGGTTAGGTTAGGTTAGGTTAGGTTAGGTTAGGTTAGGTTAGGTTAGGTTAGGTTAGGTTAGGTTAGGTTAGGTTAGGTTAGGTTAGGTTAGGTTAGGTTAGGTTAGGTTAGGTTAGGTTAGGTTAGGTTAGGTTAGGTTAGGTTAGGTTAGGTTAGGTTAGGTTAGGTTAGGTTAGGTTAGGTTAGGTTAGGTTAGGTTAGGTTAGGTTAGGTTAGGTTAGGTTAGGTTAGGTTAGGTTAGGTTAGGTTAGGTTAGGTTAGGTTAGGTTAGGTTAGGTTAGGTTAGGTTAGGTTAGGTTAGGTTAGGTTAGGTTAGGTTAGGTTAGGTTAGGTTAGGTTAGGTTAGGTTAGGTTAGGTTAGGTTAGGTTAGGTTAGGTTAGGTTAGGTTAGGTTAGGTTAGGTTAGGTTAGGTTAGCTTAGGTTAGGTTAGGTTAGGTTAGGTTAGGTTAGGTTAGGTTAGGTTAGGTTAGGTTAGGTTAGGTTAGGTTAGGTTAGGTTAGGTTAGGTTAGGTTAGGTTAGGTTAGGTTAGGTTAGGTTAGGTTAGGTTAGGTTAGGTTAGGTTAGGTTAGGTTAGGTTAGGTTAGGTTAGGTTAGGTTAGGTTAGGTTAGGTTAGGTTAGGTTAGGTTAGGTTAGGTTAGGTTAGGTTAGGTTAGGTTAGGTTAGGTTAGGTTAGGTTAGGTTAGGTTAGGTTAGGTTAGGTTAGGTTAGGTTAGGTTAGGTTAGGTTAGGTTAGGTTAGGTTAGGTTAGGTTAGGTTAGGTTAGGTTAGGTTAGGTTAGGTTAGGTTAGGTTAGGTTAGGTTAGGTTAGGTTAGGTTAGGTTAGGTTAGGTTAGGTTAGGTTAGGTTAGGTTAGGTTAGGTTAGGTTAGGTTAGGTTAGGTTAGGTTAGGTTAGGTTAGGTTAGGTTAGGTTAGGTTAGGTTAGGTTAGGTTAGGTTAGGTTAGGTTAGGTTAGGTTAGGTTAGGTTAGGTTAGGTTAGGTTAGGTTAGGTTAGGTTAGGTTAGGTTAGGTTAGGTTAGGTTAGGTTAGGTTAGGTTAGGTTAGGTTAGGTTAGGTTAGGTTAGGTTAGGTTAGGTTAGGTTAGGTTAGGTTAGGTTAGGTTAGGTTAGGTTAGGTTAGGTTAGGTTAGGTTAGGTTAGGTTAGGTTAGGTTAGGTTAGGTTAGGTTAGGTTAGGTTAGGTTAGGTTAGGTTAGGTTAGGTTAGGTTAGGTTAGGTTAGGTTAGGTTAGGTTAGGTTAGGTTAGGTTAGGTTAGGTTAGGTTAGGTTAGGTTAGGTTAGGTTAGGTTAGGTTAGGTTAGGTTAGGTTAGGTTAGGTTAGGTTAGGTTAGGTTAGGTTAGGTTAGGTTAGGTTAGGTTAGGTTAGGTTAGGTTAGGTTAGGTTAGGTTAGGTTAGGTTAGGTTAGGTTAGGTTAGGTTAGGTTAGGTTAGGTTAGGTTAGGTTAGGTTAGGTTAGGTTAGGTTAGGTTAGGTTAGGTTAGGTTAGGTTAGGTTAGGTTAGGTTAGGTTAGGTTAGGTTAGGTTAGGTTAGGTTAGGTTAGGTTAGGTTAGGTTAGGTTAGGTTAGGTTAGGTTAGGTTAGGTTAGGTTAGGTTAGGTTAGGTTAGGTTAGGTTAGGTTAGGTTAGGTTAGGTTAGGTTAGGTTAGGTTAGGTTAGGTTAGGTTAGGTTAGGTTAGGTTAGGTTAGGTTAGGTTAGGTTAGGTTAGGTTAGGTTAGGTTAGGTTAGGTTAGGTTAGGTTAGGTTAGGTTAGGTTAGGTTAGGTTAGGTTAGGTTAGGTTAGGTTAGGTTAGGTTAGGTTAGGTTAGGTTAGGTTAGGTTAGGTTAGGTTAGGTTAGGTTAGGTTAGGTTAGGTTAGGTTAGGTTAGGTTAGGTTAGGTTAGGTTAGGTTAGGTTAGGTTAGGTTAGGTTAGGTTAGGTTAGGTTAGGTTAGGATAGGTTAGGTTAGGTTAGGTTAGGTTAGGTTAGGTTAGGTTAGGTTAGGTTAGGTTAGGTTAGGTTAGGTTAGGTTAGGTTAGGTTAGGTTAGGTTAGGTTAGGTTAGGTTAGGTTAGGTTAGGTTAGGTTAGGTTAGGTTAGGTTAGGTTAGGTTAGGTTAGGTTAGGTTAGGTTAGGTTAGGTTAGGTTAGGTTAGGTTAGGTTAGGTTAGGTTAGGTTAGGTTAGGTTAGGTTAGGTTAGGTTAGGTTAGGTTAGGTTAGGTTAGGTTAGGTTAGGTTAGGTTAGGTTAGGTTAGGTTAGGTTAGGTTAGGTTAGGTTAGGTTAGGTTAGGTTAGGTTAGGTTAGGTTAGGTTAGGTTAGGTTAGGTTAGGTTAGGTTAGGTTAGGTTAGGTTAGGTTAGGTTAGGTTAGGTTAGGTTAGGTTAGGTTAGGTTAGGTTAGGTTAGGTTAGGTTAGGTTAGCTTAGGTTAGGTTAGGTTAGGTTAGGTTAGGTTAGGTTAGGTTAGGTTAGGTTAGGTTAGGTTAGGTTAGGTTAGGTTAGGTTAGGTTAGGTTAGGTTAGGTTAGGTTAGGTTAGGTTAGGTTAGGTTAGGTTAGGTTAGGTTAGGTTAGGTTAGGTTAGGTTAGGTTAGGTTAGGTTAGGTTAGGTTAGGTTAGGTTAGGTTAGGTTAGGTTAGGTTAGGTTAGGTTAGGTTAGGTTAGGTTAGGTTAGGTTAGGTTAGGTTAGGTTAGGTTAGGTTAGGTTAGGTTAGGTTAGGTTAGGTTAGGTTAGGTTAGGTTAGGTTAGGTTAGGTTAGGTTAGGTTAGGTTAGGTTAGGTTAGGTTAGGTTAGGTTAGGTTAGGTTAGGTTAGGTTAGGTTAGGTTAGGTTAGGTTAGGTTAGGTTAGGTTAGGTTAGGTTAGGTTAGGTTAGGTTAGGTTAGGTTAGGTTAGGTTAGGTTAGGTTAGGTTAGGTTAGGTTAGGTTAGGTTAGGTTAGGTTAGGTTAGGTTAGGTTAGGTTAGGTTAGGTTAGGTTAGGTTAGGTTAGGTTAGGTTAGGTTAGGTTAGGTTAGGTTAGGTTAGGTTAGGTTAGGTTAGGTTAGGTTAGGTTAGGTTAGGTTAGGTTAGGTTAGGTTAGGTTAGGTTAGGTTAGGTTAGGTTAGGTTAGGTTAGGTTAGGTTAGGTTAGGTTAGGTTAGGTTAGGTTAGGTTAGGTTAGGTTAGGTTAGGTTAGGTTAGGTTAGGTTAGGTTAGGTTAGGTTAGGTTAGGTTAGGTTAGGTTAGGTTAGGTTAGGTTAGGTTAGGTTAGGTTAGGTTAGGTTAGGTTAGGTTAGGTTAGGTTAGGTTAGGTTAGGTTAGGTTAGGTTAGGTTAGGTTAGGTTAGGTTAGGTTAGGTTAGGTTAGGTTAGGTTAGGTTAGGTTAGGTTAGGTTAGGTTAGGTTAGGTTAGGTTAGGTTAGGTTAGGTTAGGTTAGGTTAGGTTAGGTTAGGTTAGGTTAGGTTAGGTTAGGTTAGGTTAGGTTAGGTTAGGTTAG
Source organism: Carcina quercana (assembly GCA_910589575.2). Classification (NCBI taxonomy): domain Eukaryota; kingdom Metazoa; phylum Arthropoda; class Insecta; order Lepidoptera; family Depressariidae; genus Carcina; species Carcina quercana. The sequence goes on along the minus strand of OU342455.1, from coordinate 3,226 downwards.
GTTAGGTTAGGTTAGGTTAGGTTAGGTTAGGTTAGGTTAGGTTAGGTTAGGTTAGGTTAGGTTAGGTTAGGTTAGGTTAGGTTAGGTTAGGTTAGGTTAGGTTAGGTTAGGTTAGGTTAGGTTAGGTTAGGTTAGGTTAGGTTAGGTTAGGTTAGGTTAGGTTAGGTTAGGTTAGGTTAGGTTAGGTTAGGTTAGGTTAGGTTAGGTTAGGTTAGGTTAGGTTAGGTTAGGTTAGGTTAGGTTAGGTTAGGTTAGGTTAGGTTAGGTTAGGTTAGGTTAGGTTAGGTTAGGTTAGGTTAGGTTAGGTTAGGTTAGGTTAGGTTAGGTTAGGTTAGGTTAGGTTAGGTTAGGTTAGGTTAGGTTAGGTTAGGTTAGGTTAGGTTAGGTTAGGTTAGGTTAGGTTAGGTTAGGTTAGGTTAGGTTAGGTTAGGTTAGGTTAGGTTAGGTTAGGTTAGGTTAGGTTAGGTTAGGTTAGGTTAGGTTAGGTTAGGTTAGGTTAGGTTAGGTTAGGTTAGGTTAGGTTAGGTTAGGTTAGGTTAGGTTAGGTTAGGTTAGGTTAGGTTAGGTTAGGTTAGGTTAGGTTAGGTTAGGTTAGGTTAGGTTAGGTTAGGTTAGGTTAGGTTAGGTTAGGTTAGGTTAGGTTAGGTTAGGTTAGGTTAGGTTAGGTTAGGTTAGGTTAGGTTAGGTTAGGTTAGGTTAGGTTAGGTTAGGTTAGGTTAGGTTAGGTTAGGTTAGGTTAGGTTAGGTTAGGTTAGGTTAGGTTAGGTTAGGTTAGGTTAGGTTAGGTTAGGTTAGGTTAGGTTAGGTTAGGTTAGGTTAGGTTAGGTTAGGTTAGGTTAGGTTAGGTTAGGTTAGGTTAGGTTAGGTTAGGTTAGGTTAGGTTAGGTTAGGTTAGGTTAGGTTAGGTTAGGTTAGGTTAGGTTAGGTTAGGTTAGGTTAGGTTAGGTTAGGTTAGGTTAGGTTAGGTTAGGTTAGGTTAGGTTAGGTTAGGTTAGGTTAGGTTAGGTTAGGTTAGGTTAGGTTAGGTTAGGTTAGGTTAGGTTAGGTTAGGTTAGGTTAGGTTAGGTTAGGTTAGGTTAGGTTAGGTTAGGTTAGGTTAGGTTAGGTTAGGTTAGGTTAGGTTAGGTTAGGTTAGGTTAGGTTAGGTTAGGTTAGGTTAGGTTAGGTTAGGTTAGGTTAGGTTAGGTTAGGTTAGGTTAGGTTAGGTTAGGTTAGGTTAGGTTAGGTTAGGTTAGGTTAGGTTAGGTTAGGTTAGGTTAGGTTAGGTTAGGTTAGGTTAGGTTAGGTTAGGTTAGGTTAGGTTAGGTTAGGTTAGGTTAGGTTAGGTTAGGTTAGGTTAGGTTAGGTTAGGTTAGGTTAGGTTAGGTTAGGTTAGGTTAGGTTAGGTTAGGTTAGGTTAGGTTAGGTTAGGTTAGGTTAGGTTAGGTTAGGTTAGGTTAGGTTAGGTTAGGTTAGGTTAGGTTAGGTTAGGTTAGGTTAGGTTAGGTTAGGTTAGGTTAGGTTAGGTTAGGTTAGGTTAGGTTAGGTTAGGTTAGGTTAGGTTAGGTTAGGTTAGGTTAGGTTAGGTTAGGTTAGGTTAGGTTAGGTTAGGTTAGGTTAGGTTAGGTTAGGTTAGGTTAGGTTAGGTTAGGTTAGGTTAGGTTAGGTTAGGTTAGGTTAGGTTAGGTTAGGTTAGGTTAGGTTAGGTTAGGTTAGGTTAGGTTAGGTTAGGTCAGGTTAGGTTAGGTTAGGTTAGGTTAGGTTAGGTTAGGTTAGGTTAGGTTAGGTTAGGTTAGGTTAGGTTAGGTTAGGTTAGGTTAGGTTAGGTTAGGTTAGGTTAGGTTAGGTTAGGTTAGGTTAGGTTAGGTTAGGTTAGGTTAGGTTAGGTTAGGTTAGGTTAGGTTAGGTTAGGTTAGGTTAGGTTAGGTTAGGTTAGGTTAGGTTAGGTTAGGTTAGGTTAGGTTAGGTTAGGTTAGGTTAGGTTAGGTTAGGTTAGGTTAGGTTAGGTTAGGTTAGGTTAGGTTAGGTTAGGTTAGGTTAGGTTAGGTTAGGTTAGGTTAGGTTAGGTTAGGTTAGGTTAGGTTAGGTTAGGTTAGGTTAGGTTAGGTTAGGTTAGGTTAGGTTAGGTTAGGTTAGGTTAGGTTAGGTTAGGTTAGGTTAGGTTAGGTTAGGTTAGGTTAGGTTAGGTTAGGTTAGGTTAGGTTAGGTTAGGTTAGGTTAGGTTAGGTTAGGTTAGGTTAGGTTAGGTTAGGTTAGGTTAGGTTAGGTTAGGTTAGGTTAGGTTAGGTTAGGTTAGGTTAGGTTAGGTTAGGTTAGGTTAGGTTAGGTTAGGTTAGGTTAGGTTAGGTTAGGTTAGGTTAGGTTAGGTTAGGTTAGGTTAGGTTAGGTTAGGTTAGGTTAGGTTAGGTTAGGTTAGGTTAGGTTAGGTTAGGTTAGGTTAGGTTAGGTTAGGTTAGGTTAGGTTAGGTTAGGTTAGGTTAGGTTAGGTTAGGTTAGGTTAGGTTAGGTTAGGTTAGGTTAGGTTAGGTTAGGTTAGGTTAGGTTAGGTTAGGTTAGGTTAGGTTAGGTTAGGTTAGGTTAGGTTAGGTTAGGTTAGGTTAGGTTCGGTTAGGTTAGGTTAGGTTAGGTTAGGTTAGGTTAGGTTAGGTTAGGTTAGGTTAGGTTAGGTTAGGTTAGGTTAGGTTAGGTTAGGTTAGGTTAGGTTAGGTTAGGTTAGGTTAGGTTAGGTTAGGTTAGGTTAGGTTAGGTTAGGTTAGGTTAGGTTAGGTTAGGTTAGGTTAGGTTAGGTTAGGTTAGGTTAGGTTAGGTTAGGTTAGGTTAGGTTAGGTTAGGTTAGGTTAGGTTAGGTTAGGTTAGGTTAGGTTAGGTTAGGTTAGGTTAGGTTAGGTTAGGTTAGGTTAGGTTAGGTTAGGTTAGGTTAGGTTAGGTTAGGTTAGGTTAGGTTAGGTTAGGTTAGGTTAGGTTAGGTTAGGTTAGGTTAGGTTAGGTTAGGTTAGGTTAGGTTAGGTTAGGTTAGGTTAGGTTAGGTTAGGTTAGGTTAGGTTAGGTTAGGTTAGGTTAGGTTAGGTTAGGTTAGGTTAGGTTAGGTTAGGTTAGGTTAGGTTAGGTTAGGTTAGGTTAGGTTAGGTTAGGTTAGGTTAGGTTAGGTTAGGTTAGGTTAGGTTAGGTTAGGTTAGGTTAGGTTAGGTTAGGTTAGGTTAGGTTAGGTTAGGTTAGGTTAGGTTAGGTTAGGTTAGGTTAGGTTAGG
>OU342454.1:7114579-7206910 GCA_910589575.2 Carcina quercana | reverse complement strand
CTTATTCACCAATATATATCATTTTAAATATTGGTTACAGCAACAGTCTGTGGATCCTACTGTAATTTAAAAAAACCTAACCTAACCTCATGAACCATTTCGGAGCTGTCGTGATGGCGGCACGGATTGCGAAGGCGAACGAGCTGATTCTCATAGGAGACGTGAATCAACTCCCATACATTGACAGACAGAACCTCTTCAAAATGAAATACCAACGTCCCCATCTTGTTGCGAACATCACCAAGGAGCTGCTGTGTACACGCAGGAACCCGATGGATGTGCCGTTCCCCATAAATCAGGTGTACAACGGCATATTAATACTCATCGAAAACACAGCTGCGGTCCCTGACGCTAAAGCAGTTCAGGAACGCAACAATACCCGAAAACCTCCCTAACACCCTTTACCTGGTACACACCCAAGCAGCCAAAGCGTCCCTTGTGGAAAAAGGCTATGGTAAAGGGAGGGGGTCTCGCGTCCTAACTATCCACGAAGCCCAGAGACTCACCCTTCTGTGGTGATCGTGCGAGCAACAACCGAGCAGTTGCAACTCTATGACAGCATTTCACACGCAGTCGTCGCAGTGACACGACACACAGTGGAATGCGTCTACTACTCTGATGTTTGCGGAGACGCCATAGCAAACTTCATGAGGCGAACAGAGAGAGCGACCGACTCAGAAATAAGGGACTATAACACCAAAATGGCAATTAAAGACCGGAACACCCCTGTAATCGAGAAAGCCCAGGAATGAGGACAGCAGAAGAAAGCTCAGAATCTCCGCCAAGCTGAGCAAAATCCGCCAAAACGCGACATGAAATAAACAGAATTGTCGCTGACATGGGAAACCACAAATTAAATAAGCTGTGAGAAAACATTGTCATTAGAAATAAACATAGCATAGACAAGATAAAAATACAGAAAAAATTAAGAAATATCAAAAAAATGGCACGGACGCCAAGTCTGTGGAAACTACGGTATTTAAAAAAAACCTAACCTTAACTAACCTAAACCTATCCTTAAACTACGGTGGTGTGTGGATCAGCACGCTCGCGCTCCCGCTCGGCGGTCTCCTTCTGAACCATCACGGTTTCACAGAAGGAGACCACTGCTCTCCACGCAGATTCCCTCTCCAGCATTACCGCCACCACGGCAGCCAGAGAGAGATCGCCCTCCTCGACCAGAACCTGCCGCTCGGCCTGCCATGCTGGGCAGTTTTCGAGCGTGTGCTGTCCCGGTCATCCCCGCAATGGTGGCACTGTTATGAGTGTTCTCGTCCAATTCTGTGCATAGCACCCGCCACTCTATGAATCAGCTGGTGCAAAAATAGAATTATAGTCCGTGCGAAGCCGAATCGGGTCACTAGTCTGTTTACTCGTATACACAAACCTGCCACCACCACCGCTGTATCTGCTCTCATCTGCAGCTCGTAGGAGCAATTTCTAAAAAAAAACTTATAATTTTTTTATATTATTTTTTATTTATTTTATTTAAGGAAGATCAACAGCTAGTGATACAGAGTATAAATAAATCATAAGAAACAGAAAGCCAATAAGAGATCTCCACAGATAGATACAAATTAAATAGTAAGCATATCAGGTTCAGCACAAAAAATAAAGTAGTACAGAAGTTTTAGAATAAGAATGGTAGAATTAAAGTACAGATACAGAGAGTAAACTAATAAAAGAAATAGAGCTACGCAAAGAAGTTATTGCTTAATAATCGCTTGGCAAAGCGTCGGTGGCGCAATGGATAAGGCGCGGACTCTCAATCTGAGGGTACCGGGTTCGAATCCAGCCGTGTACCTATGAGTTGTTTTTCAATTCAAGTACATTATCCGATTGCTTAACGGTGAAGGAAAACATCGTGAGGAAACCTGCATGTCTTGAACAGGCATATGAAGTCCGCCGATCCGCACTGGACCCGCGTGGTGGACTACGACCCATACACTCTCTGTAGGAGAGTAGGACTGTGCCCCTCCAGTGGGGACATATATAGGCTGTTGATGATGATGAATCGCTTGGCAGATGTTTATTGCAGCAGATTATTATATAAATGTTCAATGAAAAAATAATGTTTATCATCGTTGTAATCGAAGTCAAGGCAAGAAATAAATTATATTAAATCAAGTGAAGGTGAATGTCCAATCAAACAACCTTTTGACTATAGATTTTCTTTATTCGTAACTTGACAAAACTATATAAATATAAGCTATCAGAGTTGTATATAAAACTAGCAAAATGTGTACAAGTGAATACAACAGTTCGGTGCGATGCAGTTACACTTAAATGACTAAAAACGAGTATCACTGAGTTGCCAGTGGTAGTCCTGCTCGCTCGCACGTGCACGTCGACAAGGTGTGCGAGCGTGAGGCAAGTATGTTGATGAATCGCTACACAGCTAGTAGTCGGGTGGCTGGTCGTCGTCGTGAGTCAGACCGTACAGCTCGGCCAGCTCCCCCAGCTCCTGTTCCAAGAAGGAGATAGCAGTTCCTCACAAGTTGAACGGGATTCCTCTTCGAATGCTTACATACTACATTTCTGTTGCCATAATCTTTTTAAATAAGCCTATTAGGCTGGGCTTTGATAATTAAGTACCTTAAAATAGGAGACGAAATGATAGTGTCGCGAAATGAATATCAATAATTTACAACTTTATAGTTAGCAACAATAGCCGTTACGCAGCTAATGGTTCATAGATGGCGCTTTGAAAAAGAATCGAAAAAATTGTTTGAAATGTCATTTACATACATTTTATAGATACATCAGCACGCTTCAACATTATATTGTATTCGTCGTGAGCAGGTCTGTCTGCCGCCTGCCGGGACGGCGGTCCTCACCTGCGCGCGCGCCCCCGCCGGCGCCAGGTGCGGCCGCGTCACCCACGCGCGCACCAGCTCCGCCTCGTAGCGCCACATCGCCTTCTTCTGCGGCCCGTTGGCGTGCAGCACCAGCGGCCGCGTGCCCGTCGCCGCGTTCTCCACGCGCGCCCACCCGCCCCCCGCAGACACCACCCGCACGTCCCCTGCGCACGGCACACAGCACACTCGCAGCTGGCAGCACTCGCCTTCCTCACCACCAGAGACAGGGTGTGGTACACTATACAGAGAGTGAGTTCGTCCTTCCTGTACGTCGTTCCTGTGTGCAGTGGACCACTGCCTACTGACCCCCCGCCGGCCCCTGTCAGATCTAAGAATGGTAGTAAAGTAAAACTATTGTCACGTTTAAAAATGGACGCCACAACGTAAACGTTATCGTGTTGCTATCGTCCGTCGCTCACCGGTGACGTCAGCCAAGCACTGGAAGATCTGAGCGCGCTGGTCGACGCGCAGGCGCAGGCGCTCCCGCACGCTCGCGTTGAGGTACGCGGCGGTGTAGTAGCGCTGGTCGTCGGCCGCGTCCGGGAGCGCCGCCAGTGACGTCAGCTCGAGCAGCGCGGACGCGTACCCTGCAGCGGGGAGCGGGGGATGCAGGGGTGGGTCACGGTAGAGGGACCGCGCGTGCACCGTCTCACCGATGATCGCGCCCGCGTTGAGGTACGGGTATGGTCCGTCGCGGAGCGGGTAGCGGGGCCGCAGGTGGTCGTCCGGCCAGCACCACACGCCCCCCGCGAACAGCACGCGCGCCTCCCCCCCAGCAACGAACCGAGACGCAGCCTCCGACACAGGACCCACGAACATCACGTCATAGCTGCGCACACACACGTCTCCAATAAGCTTGCTGTTGAGGAGAACTTTACACTGAAACTACAGAAGTGGAGGTTTGTATAGTTATAGCCAGTCGTTTATATATAAACGATATTGTAGGATTCGGTCCGTACGACGTTGTCTATCACTCATCACTGGCTCGGCAATGCTCACGGGCTCGGTACTCTCAACGTTCGCACTCGCCCACGGCTCTCATGAACTGTCACTCATTGATACTCTGACCCTGACGTTTGGCATACCAACCCATGGACACACGAAACAGTGTGTGGACGCTGGATCGCATACACTACAGAGATAAAACTACATTGGAATCAGTACATTATTTCACATATTTCATTAGTTGGGAAGACCGACAGCCACTGTAATTACCACAACGTGCAGCGTAGCCAGCACGCAGATACCGTCACCGCTCTGCACTAACACAAAAGTGACAATTGGTTAGAACCAAGTGCAGCATCACATCACGGGTTGCGCGTTGGTTTGATCGCGTGTCTCTCTCACTCACCTGTCGGTGTACAGCACGACCGTGTCCCCCCCACCCGCCTCCACCAGCTCGCGCATCCTCTCCCTCAGCAGGTTCACCTTCATGCCGTGCCACCTCCACGCGCGCCGCGCGCCCAGCGCCTCCCCCCGCGCGCCCCACAGCGCCGCAGTGCGCGACCACCGCACGTACCGCTCGTCCAGCACCCGAGACTCTGTGTACGCGCACAGCACCAGGGGATCGTGCCCCGTACTCAGATGGAGGGCAGCGGTCCCCTGCGCACGTATGCGGGGCGAAGTGAGTGCGAGCAGGACGACCAGCGCGCACGCCAGCACCAGTGCGCACGCGCTCACACGAGCGCATCGACGCATCACGCTGCGCGCGCGCTCCCTGTGCGAGACCGGACACCAACGCGGAGCACTACTGTAGACTACGCACGACACAGCATGTGTGGTTCATGACATTCAGGTGTAAACGCATTCATAAAATAAGAATAACAAACAACAAAATAACGTTAATACTTTATATAAAATTAAATACAAAACAATTACATAGTAACTAGTACAAAATAAAAATAAATTTGTAATAAATACTTCAAAAATGTGTCAACTGTAAATACTTGGTTTTTTTTAATGGCTTTCACCTCTGTGCCTTTTGCCTTTTCCACGCCTGTCCTGTCACACCACCGTCGGTACTGCATGCAGCTTGGGATCGTCTGTCTCGCTCGACTAGACGGCGCCACTTACACCAACACACTAGAGACACATTAAATGTATATGACAAAACATTTAAAGTAATAAAATTACAACAATGTCAATGTTATTGATAATTATTTTATGAATAAGTAAAACCTTCAGAGTACAGTACATCAATGAACCTGGTACGAGAAGAACAAGTTGAGATGGTGGAGGTGCTGGTCCGTCGTGCACATGTTGACTACGTCACACCATCGTTACATGATTGTGCATATCCCCGTCGTCACGGGGCTAGTAGTCGGGCGCGTCGTCGGCGCCGTCCCGCGACAGTCCATACAGCTCCGCCAGCCGCGCCAGCTCCTGAGACAAGGCGCGTGGTGAAGCAGAGTGCAATGTGGCGGTGGTTGGAGGAGAGACAAATGAAACGTCGTTGATCCTGGTCCGATATAAACTCGTTTATTATCTGGATTGCTTGTTCTTAAATACTAATTATTAATCTGGATTACATCGTATTAGGCTAATTAGAAGTAGGTGGGGACCTTAAAGTAAGTCAGTCATTGCCCCACTACAGGAGCCCCCGGGGGACACATGCCGACGAGTGTACCTGTGTGGCAGGTGTGCGTGGGGCGCGGACGAGCCATGCGCCCACTAGCGCCGCCTCGAGCGACCACATGGCCGACTCACTGTGGCCGTTCCCGTGCAGCACCAGCGGCCGCGAGCCCGTCACAGAGTTGCGGAGGTGCGCCCGCCCCTCCGCCCCCGACACCACGCGCACGTCCTCTGAAACAGGGTTCACACGAAACAAGAGCCCCGGATAGACAGCCACGAACCGGCCATAGTTTGCTCAGCGCTCACCGGAAGCATTAGCTAGACACTGGAATATCTCCGCGCGCTGGTCCAGCCTGATCGCGAGCCTCTCCCTGAGGGTGCGGTTGAGGTATGCGCGCGTGTAGTACCGCTGGTCGTCCTCCTCGTCCCCCACGGCGCGCTGGCTCACCAGCTCGTGCAGCGTGCCCGCGTAGCCTGCGCACAGTGCGCGGCGCGGGTCACGAGGTGCGCAGTCGCGCGTGTGACGTCACCTCACATCCGCACCTATGAGCGCGCCCGCGTTGAGGTACGGGTACGGCGCTGGCCCGCGCGGGTACCGCGACCGCTGCGCCTCGTCCGGGGAGCACGTGGCGCTCGCCGCGAACAGCACGCGCGCCCCCCCGCGCACGAACCTCGCCGCCGCCTCGCGCACCGGCCCCGCGAACATCACGTCGTGGCTGTGCGCAGAGAGAGACGTACACACACCTGCATTTAGTAACACCGCGAGCCTCGCACTCACACACGTCCGTCACCTGTCCGTGTACATGACGAGCTCCTCCCCCCGCCCCGCGTCCACCATCCCCCTCAGCCTCTCCCGCAGCAGGTTCAGCTTGACGCCGTGCCCCCTCCACTCGGCGTGCTCCCCGAGGACCTCCCCGCGTGCCCCCCACAGCGCCGCGCTCCTGTCCCAGCGCAGGTACCGTTCGTCTCGCAGGTTGTTGGTGGTGACGGTGTAGGTACAGAGGACTGTCACCTCGCCCCCCGCGCTCGTGCCTGCGTCCGTCATCTCCTGTGTGTACGCGGCTGTGTAGCTGTGTGAGAGCAGGAGGGCGAGGCAGCCCGCAGCGGCGAGGAGCGCGGCACCGGCGCAGGTGCGCGCGGGCCAGCGCCGGCGCAGCGAGCGCGCGCGCCGAGACACGGGATAAATATCACGACAGCACATGTCATACCAAAAAGGAGTAACAAAATAAAATATATAAAATAAATTGATAACAATTTACAGTTGTCAACTTGACATTTCTTTTTTAACCGACTTCAAAAAAGGAGGTTCGTACATGTTAGTCTATATACGTTAGCTTCTAAACAAGTGTTCAATTTCAAAAGTATGTATGTTTGTCCTCGCACATATCCAGAACTACAAGTTCGCTTTCAATAATCCTTTTGTGTTGAACTAGGCATTGTCCAACTCAGGGAAGACTGCAAGTTTCATCAAAATCGGTTCATTAGTTTTTGAGATAGGGAATGTGAAAGTGTGTATTAATTAAATGTTCGTTACCTCAGCACTTGTGACTGGGTGAACCGATTTGGATATTTGTTTGAGTACTCTTTATTTACATCTTAAATGATGAAAAACATGAAAATATCTAATAAATATATGTCTAAGTCACACAGTCCACAAGCGTCGGTGGCGCAGTGGATAAGGCGCGGACTCTCAATCTGCGGGTTCCGGGTTCGAATCCGGCCGTGTACCTATGAGTTGTTTTCCAATTCAAGTACATTATCCGATTGCTTAACGGTGAAGGAAAACATCGTGAGGATACCTGAATGTCTTGAACAGGCATGTGAAGTCCGCCAATCGCCGCGGCAAAGGCCCGCGTGGTGTACTGTCCCATACACTCTCTGTGGGAGAGTAGGACTGAGCTGCAGTGGGGAAGTATATAGGCTGGTGATGATGTCTAAGTCGATATGTAAATTTGGCGAACTTATCCCTATATAGGTATTTCTGAGGTGGTGGACATCGTATTACATTACTAGTAATCTTTGGTTGCCATGGTGCCATCACAGACCATCGCCATGCCATGCCATCGCCGTAGTCATTCGTTTGATGAAAGCGAATGTAAGCGAGAATGTTTCAATCATGAAGTCATCAATAAATAATTACTAGATGAAGCTAAACAGTAGTAACTGTGCCGCCGGCCACCACATAACCACAGACTAATATACGTACCTATACGGTAGCCATAACCTTTTTACCTTCATGGTTTCAACGGTAGAAAAAAAGTTGATGAATGCTGTTTTATCATTATTTATTTATTTTAATTTTATTTATTTTCTAGGAAGACAAACAGTGTTATAAACCGGAAAACTGACACTTCTGTACACGGAGCTTCCCCCTTGAGTCGACACGACATAACAAATAAATATTCTCTGATGATGATTCATAAGGAATCAACAGATTGGATTTGTAATGAAAAGCGAGAGATTTACTATTTTTCATAATCATAATCATAATCATAATATTTATTTTGCATAAACATGGTATAATAAGGTGTTATTTTACAATTTAAAGTGCAGATTCATGTTTAGCCACATTAATACTAGGCATGCAAAATTAATGAGTCATTATACTTAGTGATAAATTAATAACGAGAGTCTAGAAATTCCTTAACATTATAAAAGCAATGAGACACCAACCATTCAAACAATTGTTTTTTGAAAAATCCAATGTTTAGCGATTTAAATTCGATCGGCACTTTATTATACAATTTTATGCTCATCGCTAAATTGCTTTTTAAATATTTTGCAGTTCTTGGTCCTTGCTCAAAGATTAACCTATCAGGGTTTCGGCAATTTCGCGAGCCTGATACACCAGCACTTAGAAACAGCTCTGGGTGTTGTTTTACAAAAACACACATCTCATAAATGTATAGAGAGGGCAAGGGCAATATACCAAGCTTTACAAAAAATGGTCTACATGACACGTCAGGAGGAAGACCGCATATAGCTCTTACACATTTTTTTTGACCAACGAAAACTCTATTGACGTTTGTGCTATTACCCCACACGATTAAACCATAACGAAGTATGGATGCTATATACGCATGATAGGCCGTTATCGCTGTTTTTTTATTTGTTACCTTTCTGAGGTGTTTAAGAGCATACACAAATTTGTTGATTTTGCCGCAAACTTTGTCGACTTGTGATTTCCAATTTAATTGCTCATCTAATATCAATCCTAGAAATTTAGTTTCACTTACTGAGGTTATATTTGTGTTTTCATATCGTATATTTAGTTTATTGTTATTAGTCATATATTGTTGATTATTGAATTGTATATAATTTGTCTTATCTAAGTTAATTTTTAAATTATTATTGTCCAGCCATTTTATAATTGATTTGATTGTATAATTTATTTTCAATTCATGTTCTTGCAGGGTACACTTTTTTTTATCGGATTCAACTATAACTGAGATATCGTCTGCATACAAAACGCATTTATGGGATATAATATTGGGAATATCATTGATGTATAATAAAAAGAGTAGGGGGCCTAGGACACTGCCCTGAGGCACTCCGTATTTATTAGTTATTTTGTCTGATGAATACACAGTCATCTCATCATTATTGTTAAGCATCGATATCTCGACATATTGCTTGCGATTTTGCAGATAGGAGTTCAACCAGCTTAGTGTAGGCTCTCTGATACCCATAGCTTCAACTTTCTTTAATAATAAACTATGCGATACAAGGTCAAAAGCCTTAGATAGATCAAAAAATAGTGCGGTAGTTCTTTTGTTTGAATTCATATTATTTAAAATTGACTTTAATAGGGAGAATATAGCTAGAGTGGTAGACTTCTTCTTTTGAAAGCCGTATTGATCTTTATGAATGATTTTAAATTTATTACAGTAGCTTGTAAGTTTTTTAACCATGCACCTTTCAAAAATTTTTGCTAGTATTGAAATTAAAGTTATAGGTCTATAATTAGTTATGTCTTTTTTGTCTCCTTTTTTATGTAAAGGTTTCACAATGGATATCTTTAGCATGTCTGGAAAAGTACCTGAAGAAAACGATAGGTTTATTAAGAAGGTTAGTACCGTCGTTATTACATCAACGCTCTTTTTTAAAACTTTCGTGCAAATTTCATCGAAACCTTCAGAATTTGTGTTTTTAAGCGTAAGTATTTCTTTTTCAACTTCATTTTCTGAAACAGGGTTTAAGAAAAAAGAGTTTGCTACATTGATTTTCGTTATTGATTCATTATTTATTGGTGCATTGGGCTTGGCAACACTACTGAAATACTTATTGAATTCGTTGGCTATGCAAGTAGGATCTGTCAGCTTTTTATTATTAATTTCTACCTCGCATATATCACTAAATTTATTTAAATTTGACGTTTCCTCTTTTATTACGTTCCAGGAGGCCTTACATTTATTTCTACTTTTATTTATCAATTTTATATTAGCATTCCGCTTAAGATTGTAAATGCACTGAGTAAGTATTTTTGAGTATTTTAAATATTTGTTTTTATGTATTGCCGTCTTTTGTGTGTAATAGTTGTAACGTAGTAGACGTTTTCTTCTACAACTAAGTCTTAAACCTCGGCTCATCCACATTTGTTTCTTTTTATTTAAGTTTATTTTAATTTTTAGTTTAGGGAAACATAGTTTGTAAAACATACACAATAATTGATGAAATTTATTAAAAGATGTGTTTAAGTCAGGCTCTTCGAATACCTCAATCCATGATAAGGCTCGCAAACAATCACAGAATTTTTGAGTGTTTTCATCACTATAGTCTCTCTTATATATATAAAATGAAGATTTTTTAAGCTGTTTAGCCTGCACCGGAAAACTTATCATTTGAGCAGTCTCATGATCCGAAAGATGGAGAGGAAGGATTGAAACTGTAGCATTAGTAATATTGCTTAAGATGTGGTCAATACATGCCAATCTCCTAGTGGGTGATTTAATATGTATAGTCAAATTGTGTGCTTGCGCTAAGTCCTTAAAATGAGTTGTATAGTTAGATTGTTTCAATGTGTCTATGTTAAAGTCTCCTGTCAATATTATTTTATGTCGAAGTTTATATCTTTTATGTATTTCATATAAGACAAGGTCAAGCTTACTTAAGAAAGTAGCTGGGTTGCTTGAAGGAGTTCTATAGAGACAGAGAACTATTAAATTGTTTCCAACAATTTCTACCCCACAACATTCAAACGTTTTTTGTGTGGACATGTCTAGTAAAAATTTCAATTCCTTTGTTAATAAATTCTTCCTAACTAAAATGCATGTTCCACCTCTACGCTTATCTCTACAATAACAAGCTGCTAAGTTATAGTTATGAACTTTTAGGTGATGAGTGCAATCTTCATTTAAGAATGTCTCTGATAGACATATGATATCCGGGTCGTTTTTATTTGATGAGAGCTCTTGAAGTGTAACTTCTAATATTTCTATTTTCGATAATATACTTGCAATATTTTGATGGAGAACTTTAAACGTGTTTTCCGATGTGTCACTTTTTGAAACGAAAAAAATTGCTTTTGTTCATAGTATTAAAATAATAAGGTATAGTTCCCTTTTTAAATACATTTCGTTTTTCATTAAAATTAGTAGTGCCTTTATTGTTTGGGTTTGCTCGAGTAGCTCACAACACACACGCACACACACACACACTCGTGTAGTGAAGTACACAACACACGGAGACACGCGTGAAACCACCTTTTAAATATCAATAATGCTGCGTGTATTAGATTTAAATTTAAAAACAAGTAGCTTTATCAATCATGTAATAGCATGTAAGTATGTACAAAATAATATATGTATAACTCAATAAAAAAACAAGATTATAAAAAAGTATAACAAGATACAAAAACATGTAAAATATAAAGTATAAAAACATAAACGAAATACAATTTAAACTTGTTCTTATAAAGTACTTCCACGTGTTCTCACTTGTATCGCTGACTGCGCGCCCCTGGTCGCTCCGCCGGGACCTGCGCACTGGGAGCGCGGCGCGGCCCCAGCACACAAACTAGCATAAAAAGTACGGCTCAGCATGCGCTCGGGTGCTGAGGCATAGTAGATGTCACGCAGCTAGCAGTCTTGGCGTCGCGACAGACACGACTGCTCAGGTCCGTGAGTCCAGCTGGTGCGTCGTCACCCAGCTATCAGCACTCAGCCAGTAGTCTTGAGAGCGTTGTCACACAGCTAGCAGGCCTGCGTTGTTGACGCCCGCTAGTAGTCGGTACAGTGGGCATTGTCGTCGTCGTGCGTCAGCCCATACAGCTCGGACAGCTCCGGCAGCTCCTGAGACAGACAGCATCATCAGTAGGTGACATCTTACGCAAGCTTAAGATATTATCTCACCTTCTCTCTCGCAGTGTCTGGCACCGCCCCCCGCGGCGCCAGCTCGGGGTGCTTGGTCCATGAGTGCACCAGCGCCACCTCGTACGGCCACAGCGCGTCTTTGTAGGGACCGTTCCCGTGCAGCACCAGCGGACGCGAGCCGGTCAGAGAGTTCTCCACGTGCGACCACGCACCCGGCTCAGACACCACGCGCACGTGGTCTGGAATAGAAGTGATAATTGTTCGAACTCAAATAAGTTAGTACCGATTACTGATTTGCTTCAGGCACGGAGTAAGACATCGTGGCGCACCTGTCACGGAGCTTATCTAACAGTCTAGAGATAATGAAAAGAGAGGTAGATATCCTATTTCTTTCTTATGAGTAGCAAGGAAACTTCTCGAACGAGTTTGAAAGAGAGAGGCGGGTCCATCTATCTTCGTGTTGAATAGCAACAAAAGATAGCGTGGAAGGCTCTCGAATGTTCCTGAAGATTCCGAACATTTTGGAGATCATTGCGAAGGATCTAGAAACAATACCGGGTATATATAGGCGCGAGCCGAGCTTCGACGACAGTTGAGTTGAGATCACAGCGATAAAAAGTGAAGAAACGGAAACCGGAAGAAATTGTAGAGCGAAAGTATAGTCGAGGTGGAAAAGTGTTAGTGTACTAGTGTGTCACGTGGTGTCAGTAGCGACAGACCGACGTCAGTAGTGCCAAAATAATCTGTAAGTAGAATCCAGGGACGAACTCAGAGCAGAAGACTTGGACCCAGTGAGACAGGGACGTACTCTGTTGGGGGGACCCGTGATTTTGAAGATTGGTTTGTGGACCTGTGCTACCAATAAACTCCGGAATGTTGGACTCGTGTTTTTCTTCAATCCATTGACCCTGGAGGCTCGTAACAACAATTGGCTATCCATGTACATGGTAGACCAGTCTAAGTCTTAAATAATAAGCTTGTCATTTACATATCTTCTGGTAATACATACAGTTTCTTTTGAATCCTCTATTATTTCCTGTTCGAAACATACAAGCTGTGCGTCATGATCTGGGAAAGAACAAGGTACGACACTTGCTTGGGAACAGTCGGCAATGTCTGTTAGAATATTGTCGACATGGTTTGCGGATCATCAGTAGTTCTGGTACAGTCGAAGACAGTTGGTTTATATTGTGTTCTACAAGTATTTGTAAAAAGTTTTTTGTATTAGTGTCATTGGGTTTACAAAATCATTAAAATAGTCAGACCAAATTAATCGTTTTCTTATATTTTATTCTAAGAAAGATTATATATGCTCAAAGAACAAATGTACTTATATCAATTGTATGGTGATTACTTTTGTACACAGAACCTGTGATAATTTGGTTTCTGTAGGGTAGTGTCAACGACAGACAACATACGAGTAGCTCAAATACGTTCTCCGTACAGCAGCGATCGGCATCTTGCATTTATTAATTAAATAGTTTCTAACAAAAATAACAATACCATCCTCCACCAGCAGACCGAGAATATTGAGCACCAACTGAATACCCGGACATAACACCGCCGTGGACGATGATAGCCGGACGCTGTCTCCAGGAGCGGGGACCTTTGCATCGTGCGTGCTGCTGTCAGCATTATATGTCGAGCAGACCGTCGCCTGACCTCTCTATTAGGGACGTGAACGCGGTTCTATGTCAGCTAAAAATTCATGTGTGTATTGCTTCAGCGCTGTCTATACGTATATTATCTCACCGGAGACGTTGACGAGGCACTGGAAGATCTCCGCTCCGTAGTCCAGTCTGAGCTGCAGCCTCTCCCTCACGCTGGTGTTGAGGTACGCGTGCGAGTAGTACAGCTGGTCGTCCTCGTGGTCGCGCACCGCCCGCAGCGACGTCAGCTCCAGCAGCGTCGAGGCGTGCCCTGCGCACAGACGCGCGCTGCAGTTGCGCGTGCAGCACGCACGACGTCGCGAGGAGTGCTCACCTATGAGCGCGCCCGCGTTCAGGTACCGGTACGGCGTGCGCACGCGCGGGTAGAGTGGCGCGAGCTCCACGTCCGGCCAGCACGCCTTGCCCGCCGCGAACAGCACGCGCGCGTCCCCCCGACGCTGGAAGCGCGCCGCCGCCTCCACCAGTGGGCCCACGAACATCACGTCGTGGCTGCCGCAGAGAGCACCGTGAGACAGACCTCACACAACATACACCGTGGCTCATGCCCTCTCCTCACCTGTCCGTGTACATGACGAGGTCCTCCCCCCTCCCCGCGTCCACCAACCCCCTCAGCCTCTCCCGCAGCAGGTTGAGCTTGACGCCGTGCCCTAGGAACTCCCTCCTGAGCCCCAGCGGCTCGGCGGGCGCGCCCGCGCCCCACAGCGCGGCGGTGCGCGCCCACCGCAGGTACCGCTCGTCCACCAGCACCGACATGGTGTACGTGCACAGCAACAACAGCTGGGGCGCTGGGCTTCGGTGCGCAACGTTCGTCTCCTTCACACGCGTGCGTGTAGAGCTGTGCACGAGCAGGACGACAAGAGAACACGCAGCGCATATAGCGACCCCCGGCACAGCAGCACCTCGCCGCATGCTGACACGCACACACGCGCACTGCACACTCGGTGCGGCTCCCAGTTACATCAGCGTCGCTGGGCTCGTTGCACGAGTCTCTGAGAGATTGTTACGATGAGAGGATTGATTATTTTACACAATAAACATTTTACGTTTCATTAAAAATAAATATAAGTAAACGAAAACTTGTAAAAATATTAAAAAAAAGCGCAAATATTTGCAGATGGCATACACGTCAAGTTTGTGTCAATGCAAAGCAAATACAAAGAGATGTTAATAATTCAATTCAATTGAATTACATACTTAAATCTCTTTATATTCTAAAAGTATTTGTGTCAATATTTTTTTTTCAATTCTTGATATTTATGGCAACTATCAACTTCATGGTAATTCTGCCAAAATCTGATGTCACGTAATCCAAAGCGCGAGGCAATGACCGGCCAGCGGCCAGCGGCCAGCCTCTGCCAGCCTGGTGGCCAACTGGTGGCACCAAGCCATAGATTAGATGTTAATACTGCAAGCGCCGATGTGACAGAAAATACATGAACAGAACGTGAACTCCTTAGGACGCGGCACCGCGTCGCTCGTACATTGATCTACAGAGATTTACTAACGAGACGTAATTTGGTTTTCATACACGGACAACGACGAAAAGTGTTATCACTTGTTGTACACCAAGACGTAGCTTTGGAAACAACACTACTTGTAAGGATTAAAATAACTCCCTTTGTTATTAATTAACCTCTTTTTTGCCTTTATTTAAACTCTTGTATTGCATTTATAATTAAAATTGTTAAGCTATTTTGTGTAACATATTTGTGTGCCGGGTCCAATTGCTTTAAAATCGATATTTAAAGGTATCTGTAGTGTTTGCATCTACGAACTAGATGTATACACTGTCTCATGTACACCAGTAGACGGGGTAGCTGTCAACCGGCGAGTCAGTCGGTCTGTGACACTGATATCGGTTGGACGTGCGCCTGCGATTCTGTGTGTAATGGTGAGCCAGTGATATCATGTACCGATAGGACAAGGTCCTACAGTATCCAAACCTGATTAAGGAGTAATATTTGAAAAAAGTGGCCGCCATCTTGAAATTATTTGCTTTTGGTCCGATTCCGTTCAAAATCGATATTTAGAGGTCCACCTGCGCTCCGAGTATACACACAATATTGATCGCAGACCCCTCAATGCTGATTTTGAACGGGATCGGACCAAGAGCAAGGTGACCGACTATCTCTCAGTACTACATTCTGCGTCTCTTTAGTAAATCTCCTGATAAATAACGAAACATGCAAAAAATGAAACACACGCGCCTAAGGCGCCTCAAGGTTGCTGTATGCAAGTTTTTGGGGACCGGTCAAGTGTCATGCCATGAAGGAGGCCCATGTCCAGCAGTGGACGTCTCCCGACTGACGATGATGGCACTAGCACATTGAGAGGCTGGTTCAGTAAAATAATATATATTTACCTAAAATTAAAAATGTGTAAAAGTATATAAAAAACGTACATTCAAAATCTCACAAAATATAAAACATTTTTATCGAATTAATTCTACTGTAGTTTATGATTATTAACAGACTTCAAAAAAGGAGGAGGCTATCAATTCGGCGGGTATTTTTTTTAAATGTTTGTCACGTCAGAACTTTTGACTGGGTGAGCCGATTTGTTGGTGATTCTTTTATTATTTGAAAGCTGGTGCTGAATATTTTGTCCAGTTCTGACAAGGGAATCCATGAGAAACCAATACATATTAATCTTAAATTTGCCTTTAAAAAAGTAGACTGTTAGGGCAATTGAAGTCGGTTTCCATTTCTTTTTGAACGCATTGACTTGTTTTCAGTAACCATTTCCAACAATATTAAAAGTGTTAGGCTTATTAAATATTCATACAATAGTTTGTTATACTGAACGACTGAGGTGTGAGTACGCGAGCCGGCTACCCCTCGCCCCGCCCCGCCCCGCCCCGCCCCTCCGCAGCTAGCGACACAAAACATTGAATCTGTCGTACGTGGCGTCGCGTCGTCGTCATGCAGCTAGTAGTCGGCCGCGTCCCCGACGTCGTCTTCTCGCGTCAGTCCGTACAGCTCGGCCAGCTCCGGCAGCTCCTGCGTACAGACCCACGCTAGTGTCCCCGGCGACGTGCCAGAGAGAGCGCTGGGCTTACCTTGTGCAGGGCCGTGGAGGACAGCAGGTGTGTGGGAGCGCGCGCGGGGAGTGACGTCCACGAGCTGACGAGTGACGCCTCCATCTCCCACAGGAGCGGCCGGCTCTCCCCGCTCCCGTGCAGCACCAGCGGACGCGAGCCAGTCAGAGAGTTCTCCACGTGCGACCACGCGCCCGGCACCGACACCACGCGCACGTGGTCTGCAACAGGGGACGTGAACCTCTGTGCACGGGACAAGTGTGCGCGCATTCCTCCATCACCATTCCAACGCCGGTCAAATTACCACAGTTGGCTCAAAGCGTTCGATGGCCGTTTCTCAACGAGGCCCGCTGTCCCCTGACACGCTGTACACGTTGGACCCGCTGCGTACGAACGTTAGTCGTTGTTGTTAGTCCATACTAAAGTATGGAATACCCCTCCAGTGTTCAAAAGATACAACTTGGCAGTCTTCAAACGAATAATGTATAAAGAGTCGCTTGCTGGCACTAGAACAACGCGCAGCATCGGTGACCACACCCTCACTTCAACATCGGATGATGAACAACACAACTACAACTAATGGAAGGAACAGAGCAGGGACTCACAATATATTTACGAGTATTCAAGGCAGCTTTAAAAGCTGACAAAGAAATATACAGTTTATCGGTTTTTGTCGATTTATATACTGTGCTCTCGGCTACATACTAAAGCTACATGCTAAAGATGAAAGGAGATCGTAAGTAGACAAGAGAGTGTTGTTACCGGACACGTTGTAGAGGCACTGAAATATCTCCGCGCGCTGGTCCAGCCTGATCGCGAGCCTCTCCCTGAGGGTGCGGCTGAGGAAGGCGCGCGTGTAGTAGCGCTGGTCGTCCTCCTCGTCCCCCACGGCGCGCTGGCTCACCAGCTCGTGCAGCGTGCCCGCGTAGCCTGCGCACACACACACACGCACGTGTACAACGGGGGGGGGGGGGGGGGGGGGGGGGGGGGGGAAGGATGTGCGGGTGGGAGAGAGCGCGTACCGATGACGACGCCCGCGTTCAGGTACGGGTATAGTCCTGGTGAAGCGGCGCGCTCGAGGGGGCCGCACATGCTGTCGTCTGGCTCACACTTGAGCTCCGCGCCGAACACGACGCCGGCGTCCCCGCGACCCACGAACCGCGCCGCCGCCTCCGCCACCGGACCCACGAACATCACGTCGTAGCTGCAACACGCCGCATGCAACACCCCTCGACACCCACGTCACGACACACGGGACCCGCGACACACCTGTCCGTGTACAGCACCACGTCTCCCCCCCGCCCCGCGTCCACCAGCTCGCGTAGCCTCTCCCGCAGCAGGTTCAGCTTGACCCCATGCCCCCTCCACTCGCGCCCCTCGCCCAGCACCTCCCCCCGCACGCCCCACAGCGCAGCCGTCATGCTCCAACGCATGAACCTCTCACCGCCCAAGCGTGACGAGGAGTCTGTGAACGTGCACAGCAACAACATCTGACGCGTGTCGTTGGTTTCTCTCTCGCGTGGGCGTGTGGAGCTGTGTGCGAGCAGGACGACGAGTGCACCCGCGACGCACAGCAGCCCGAGTGCGCGCGCGCTGCCCCCAGCACGCGCCCGCATCGCGCTCCTCGTGCAGCGGCGGTGCTGTACAAGGTTTGACTCTTGTTCTGGTAATAAATGGTATCTGTAACGGTGTCCACGCTCTCCGGTCAGGACCGCGGCGGTGGTTTTAGCTCAGGGGTAATGGTTTTCTCCTAGGATTAATACAGCATTACTTTTATTGTAAATGTATATAAAATTAAAATAAATTCAATTCAAAAGTAAAATAAAAAAAGTCATAAAAAATTTGTTTGTCGATGTGACACACACCCGGTGACACCCTAGTGACACCCTAGTGACACCTGGGAGCATGGTGACACATTGTGGTTAGACGCAAGGAGCATATAATCACTATGTCAGACGTGCTGTGGACGTGCTTATATGCTCTTCCTCTTAGTGATTATGACTTATTTTTTATTGAAGATAGACCAACATTTGACCTCAATCTCACCTGATGGTAAGTGACGATATGCTTCTAGTGGCAGTGGTCACCATCGTGACACCGCTCGGGGTCAGTGACGGGTGTGTCGTGCGTCGTGACCCAGCTAGTAGTCGCCCGCGTCCCCGATGTCATCGTCTCGCGTCAGTCCGTACAGCTCGGCCAGCTCCGGCAGCTCCTGCGTACAGAACACGTCATGACTCTCACACGATGCCAGTTCTCTGTAAGGTATACATGTACCTTCTCTAGCGTGGTGTCCGCCACCCCCCGCGGCGCCAGGTCAGGTCGCGAGGTCCACGAGCGCACCAGCGCCCGCTCCAACTCCCACAGGTTCTCCTTGACGGGACCGTTGGCGTGCAGCACCAGCGGCCGCGTGCCCGTCGCCGTGTTCTCCACGTGTGCCCACGCACCCGGCACAGACACCACGCGCACGTCCCCTGCGCAGACAGACAGCTCACGTGGACATGGTACACCCTCCGATCCTACATATAAGCATTACCTACTGGTGCGGTATTAAACGTCTACAAACATGACTCGGCTGGGTTCAGTGAGGTCTACAGGAGTTAGTTAGTACGTCCCTCACCCGCCACAGCGTAGCCCTGGGAACACACGCACACCTCTAGTTGTCTGGTGCACCCTCCAGGTCATATCTCCCGCGCTGGCGGCGGGTCGCTTGTCTAACGAGTGATCAATGGCTGCTCGCTGACGTTGCGGTCTGTCCCTCACCGGTCGCGTTGACGAGGCACTGGAAGATCTCAGCGCGATGGTCGATGCGTATACGCAGCCTCTCCCTCACGCTCGTGTTGAGGTACGCGTGCGAGTAGTACAGCTGGTCGTCCTCGTGGTCGCGCACCGCCCGCAGCGACGTCAGCTCCAGCAGCGTCGAGGCGTACCCTGCGCACGCGTCATTTCAAAAGCAGACCCAATCCCTTAAATTTAAACGATTTAAAAAGCTAAAAACTGAAATAAAATTAGAGTTGATAGAGGAACTATAACAATCGATTGCTCAAGAACTGACGCTCTACCCAACTGAGCTACCATAGCCCTCATCAACGTCACATGGGTGGGCTTTTTGTCGAGAGAGATGCAAGATACACGTCTCCTAAGAGAGAGAGTTAATCCACTATTCCCTGTCCGTGGAGCCC
The DNA here is from genome assembly GCA_910589575.2 of Carcina quercana. NCBI lineage: Eukaryota > Metazoa > Arthropoda > Insecta > Lepidoptera > Depressariidae > Carcina > Carcina quercana. The sequence continues at coordinate 7,187,284 of OU342454.1, read as the reverse complement.
CGTGTGACGTCATCGGTGTTGTTGTCTCACCTATGAATGCTCCCGCGTTGAGGTAGGGGTAGACGGGGTCGGGATGGGGGCGCGGGTACCGGAGGGCGAGCTCCTCGTCGGGCCAGCACTTGACCTCCGCGGCGAACAACACGCGCGCCTCCACTAGACCCTCGAACCGACGCACCAGCGCGTGCAGCGAGCCAGAGAACATCACGTCGCGGCTGCAGCAGCGAGCGAACAATTAGGAACCTTGTGTAATTACTCGTTTGCAATGTAATTCTCTAGTACGTACATCGGTGGGATTTTTTTTTTCGGAAGACCAACAGCCAAAATAACAGTATAACAAAATAAATAGTATACAGAAAGCCAATTACAGGTCCTCACTATTAAACAATTGAAAATTGAAAATGAAACACTTAACAGAAGGTTAAACTTGAGTAAATAACGTAATTTCTACACATTGTACCAATTTGATAAATAATAATAGAAAATATAATAAATAATACATTTTAAAAATAGAATAAATAAAAACTAAAAAATAACTCGCCTAATCGAAAAATGCTTGACTCATTAATCGCCTTGCCAATGCACAGCTAGTGTTGAATATACATATCTAAATCTAATGCTTTGCATAAACTGTTGAAGCTGCGACTCGCACGACATATGAATGTATTCCGTCTAAAGTTCCGATAGGTCAGGGGAAGGAAAATAGGATCGCTAGATCTAAGTTGTCTTGTGGGAACACTAAGTGATAGTTGAGATAGGAGCTCAGCGCAGTCTATGGAGTTGGAAGTTACCTTCAAAAGGAACATCATGTCCGCAATGGCACGACGCATCTCCAGTGGAAGAAGATGGTGCTTCTTACAAAATTGTAAGTAGCAACCGGGTCGATAGTGGTCTTTGAGGCGAAAGCAGAGGTACCGAATGAACTTCTTTTGGATTCTTTCCATCCGAATAATGTAAGTAGCATACCTCGGGTTCCATACCTGCGATGCGTACTCTAGATTGCTGCGGACAAATGTACAGTATATAATTTTCAGGGTTTTGGCCTCAGTAAAATCCTTAGAGTTACGCATCACAAAACCTAGAGCTTTGGAAGCGTTGGCTACTATTTTATCAATGTGCGCGTCAAAGATTAATTTGGAGTCGTGGAAGACTCCAAGGTCACGGACAACGGATTCTCTGTGTAATTTCTGATCCTTTAAACTGTAGTCGTGCAATATCAGACTACGCTTTCGACTATATGTGACAATACTGCACTTGATAGGATTCAAGTCTAGCTGATTGGTTAAACAATAGTTTTCGAGGCGGAGAAGATCAGATTGCAGGTTTTCCGCGTCAGCTGAGGATCTAATAGTCGCATAGATTTTCATGTCGTCGGCAAAACAGAGTAGGCGAGAAGTTTTAAAACAGAGATCGATGTCGTTCACAAAGACTATGAACAGCAAGGGACCTAGTAATGAACCTTGAGGAACGCCGCTTGGTATATTTATCCATCCAGAAAGGTAATTGTTAATAGCAACCGCTTGAGAACGGTTCTTTATATAGGCGGAAAACCATCTAAGTAAATCTCCGTGGATACCGATTTTGGATAACTTGGCAAGTAGTAAATCATGCTGGATACGGTCGAACGCCTTACTATAGTCAGTGTAGACAACATCGACCTGATGTCCATTGCCTCGGTCAGGAAGGAATTAAGCAGGACAAGGTTAGATACAGTTGATCGACTTTTCAAAAATCCATGTTGGGTAGAACTAAACGCATGTTTGAGTGATGAATATACCTGCCCATAAACTACTTTTTCTAGAATCTTAGAGACAATGCAGAGTTTGGAAATAGGCCGATAGTTGGTTACGTCAGTTTTTGAACCTTTTTTATAGACGGGAGTTATAAAAGCTTGTTTCCATACATTAGGAAGCGAACCTTCCTTTAAGGATCTTGAAAACAAGATAGAAATAGGAACAGCTATAGCCGCAGCACAATGGCGAGTATAACATGTTCCTGCGTTACCAACCGTCAACCTACGTCAACATGGTAATGTTGGGCGTGTTGCCGTCACCTGTCCGTGTACATGACGAGCTGCTCCCCGCGACCCCCCTCCACCATCTCCCTCAGCCTCTCCCGCAGCAGGTTCAGCTTCATCCCATGTCCCCCCCACTCCCGTTGCACGCCCAGCAGCTGTCCCCGGGCCCCCCACAGCGCCGCTGTCTTGCTCCATCGCAGATGTCTCTCATCCAACAGAAGAGTGCTGCTGCCGGTGGACAGCAACACCAGCTCGTGGCTTGACCGACGGAGAGTGTCACCCGTCTCTCTCGCGCTCACACGAGGGTAGTTGTGTGCAAGAAGGACGCCTAACCCGCACGCCGCGCACAGCAGACAGAGCGCGCGCGCAAGTCCTCCGCCGCGGACACGGCGGTGCATGACGCGAGCTCAGTCAGACAAGGACACTACATTCGTGATATCTAGTCAACTAAACATGCAAAACTTATATAAATAAAGTAATAAATTGTAAACATGTAGAAAAATGTAAATATTGTCAAAAAGTAAACATAAACATGTCAACCTAGGAGCATTTAATCAATGTCAACTGCTGTCGAATTTATCATCAACGTATCATCCAACGTATAATCAAATTCACTAGTTTTACTTATCATTGTACTATTGTACTAATGGCAACCATAGCTGAGGTTAGTGAGCCAAAAACGTAGTGATTACTTGCTCAGTGATTTTGCCTCTACTCCAAAGAATATAATACTACAGCTCTAATCCCTCTATTGGCAACAGCCGCCACAGAGTAGGTTATCAAAGAGGATATAATGCAGGCTTCTACATTTAAAAGTCTTTGGCTTCTAAGTGATCTGTGAATGTAGGTCCCAGTAGGTCCTGGCAGTCACAGGTCACAGCAAAGAATAAAGAATAGATTTTTACGGCGGTAGAAAGGGAATGAAATTTTGTATGGGAACAGCATGAAAATCTACACTCAGTGTTTTAGCATTTTTGAAAAATTCGCCTCTTAAGGGTAATTTTTGATGATAATGCCATGAAAATTGGTAAGTGGTTAGATTAGAAACAAAGGAATACGTGTGTCACGGATGTTTAGGAAGTTTATGTGTGAAGTCTGTTGTTTTCGAAGTCAATAGCATGAAAATTTGTAGTTTGCCTTATTGATAAAAATTATGAGTGACATATTGCCGAATTTTTGAATCATTTCGTAAAAGGGATAATGATGGCGGGTACTTCGTCACATACTTCAATCGCGTCGTCACACAGCTTGCTTAGTGCGGTGTCAGACAATGCAACTTCACTTGAGCGCGGAGCGCGCCTGCTCCCTCCGTATACCCGATACGTGATCCCAAGTTCCCATTGATGGTGATACTGAGACTATGCGTTGGAAATGAGTATCAATATTTTATAGTTCCCTTATAAAAAACATAACCCTTATAATCTGTCAATGAGACATGCGACGAAAATAAAATAATTAATAAAAGTGCGCAGGAAATTATATGTAATCGTAAACATTATGTATGAACATCGAAGCGATAGAAAGCATCGGGACCTTGACATTATCATTGAACATAACTATGGGATCAGGAAGACGAACTTTATTTCACCGTGCAACATTTCATGGCTCGCAAGAACCTCGCGGTGCACGAGCCAACTCCTCCAACCTGGAGGGTGCATAAACTGCACGTATAAAGTGAGTGCACAGTGCCGTCACTGAGATGGACCCTGACACGCTATCATTGCCCTGCGCAGACGCCGCCCGCCAGCGCGCGCACGTCCGCCGGCTCGTGGCACTGAGCGAGGATGTTCTCACGTGAACCCAGCACGTGTGTGACGCCGCGAACCTCGTGCCTCTCTATCGCATTCGCGTGCTCAGGGATGAGTGTGTGCAGGAAGAGACCATCAGGAACAGCACTCGCAGCGACGCAGCGCTGCTAGACTGGGGAGCTGACACCGTGGCGAAGGCGGAACTTGAAACGAGTACACGGTTGTTTCACGCGTCCTCGAACAGCCGTGCAGTACTCGAACACGACTGCAATTGAATGGTACTATGGTAAAAGCACACTGTTTTGTAAATGTCATCTTTTCCAATACTTTTCATACACTCTCTTTGACAGTCATAAGTTCCGCCCTCGTCCCCTGTCCTAGTGTATGGATACATCGTGACCTGTGGCCTACGCCTCCACCCACGTACTGTATCTGTACTTGTAGACTGCACCACACCGGCGCCCCACGTAGTCGTTGGACGCTGGAGCGCGCTCATATTGGCGCAGCACGCGTGCAACAATCGTGCGCGAGTTGTCGCGACACTATATCATTCATCCTCGTCCTGTAGACGTCCACTGCTGGACATGGCCCTCCTCCACGGTCCCGAGACACTTGCCTCCAGCGACTCAGGTAGACCGCTTAAGACACTAAGCGCGCCTGCCGTCAATACCCTTTGTCGCCGTACCCCCGCCCCCGCCGTACCGGGTGAGGACTCATTTAAGCAGACGGTCTATAGGTCGTCCCTCCATCTAGAAGGGGGACGGCCCGGTAGACGTTTCCCGGTACGTGGTCGCCACTCGAGAACTCTTACTCCCCACCGGTTATCGGTTCTTCGAGCAGTGTGGCCTGCCCATTGCCACTTCAGCTGACTGACTCGTCGAGCTATGTCGGTGAACTTAGTTCGTCTACGGATTTCCTCATTCCTGATTTTATCACGTAGAGAAATACCGGGCTGATCTCGTTCCATTGCTCGCTGAGTGACTTTGAGCTTGTTTATTCGTGCCACAGTAAAGGACCACGTTTCGGTTCCGTATAGCAACACGCAATGATTAAAAACTATTTACTGTCAGTAAATGAAAACATCTGAATGTTACACAGATATAATGTTCACATAATATTCACATAAATTAATTAAACTGTAAATTCTGAAAACACACAAAAACTAATATGGATATCAAAGGAGATTAAAGTCAAACAAAAATACTTAAACTTATTTCGCTATCGTCGTCGCGTCAACAGCGGACGCCGGGGTCCGCTATGCGTCACCTGCATCACCTGCGTCGTCAGCGACCAGCCCGTAGAGATCCGCCAGCTCCTCTAGCTCCTGCAACCGTATGGTTTAGAACAGAGTTTCAGTCCTAGATTTTAAGGTCCAGGCGGTCTTTACCTGGTGCATCATGTCCCTTGGGGCCAGTTCGGGGTGCGTGGTCCACGCACGCACCAGCGCCGACTCCAGATCCCAGAGCAGGTACTCGCCCAGACCGTTCCCGTGCAGCACCAGCGGCCGCGAGCCGGTCAGAGAGTTCTCCACATGCGCCCACGCACCCGCCTCCGACACCACGCGAACGTCGTCTGAAAATATTATCTGTCAGAATTGGAACACTGTTAAAGTTATTATGACAGTCGCCAGGTTGTCTGCTCGCACCGGAGACATTGAACAGGCTCTGGAAGATCTCTGCTTTGTGATCTAGTCTGAGCCGCAGCCTCTCTCTGATGGTGGCGTTGAGGTACGCCTCCGTGTAGTACCGCTGGTCATCCTCGCAGTCCCGCACCGCTCGCAGCGACAGCAGCTCGTAAAGGGAGGACGCATACCCTGCCACGTGACGACAGATGTACATCAAGATAAATCCTCGTTAAAACTATACATGAGCACAGAGACTGTACACATCCGGTTTCAGTGCACTCCAACTTTCTTGTCTCTATCGCATGTCAGTACATAACTGCACGCTTCTCTAGTATAACCAGGGATACACTTGGCTTTTATCTCAGCTAATGTCAAGTTGTATCTAAACGTTAGGAAACGAGACAGCCCCGAGTGTAGCGTATGTGATATAGTATACGTCAGCTGTCTCGTGTACTCTTGTGTTGGTTTGCGTCAAAGTGACAATCAGTGGAGCGAGAGCTGTGGACGAGTGCGCACGTTTGTTTAGTAGTGAATACGTGGACGGAGAAGATATGGTGTAATGTAGGTATCACCTCCTACCCACGTCGAGCATCTACCTACGCACCGATGACGAGGCCTGCGTTGAGGTAGCGGTACCCGGTGGCGACGCGCGGGTACCGGGCTGCGGCGTCCTCGTCCGGGTAGCACGCGGTCTCCGTGGAGAACAGTACGCGTGCGTCGCCACGGCGCTGGAACCGCGCCGACACCTCCCGCAGCGGGCCCACGAACATCACGTCATAGCTGCCGACGACGAGCACGATTTAAACAGAGCAGGTGTTTACAGCTGGTCCACTGGATCCTAGAGAGGCATGTGGCCATAATCTTGCTATCAAACAATAGTCTCCTGCGTCCTGAGTGCCTTCCAGGTTGCTTCGAATGCGATGGTGTAACCTGGAACTATTCAAAACAATTGAATAGGCTATTTATAGGCGTGACAATAAAAAGGCGTAGAAAGGCGTTGTCCGCAGCGATGAAGAACTTCGTAGTGTCAGAGATGTGTAATGGGATCTCCTCTGCATTTTTTCAGAATCAACAGTACAGTAGGACCTCCTGCTGCCCCCAGGCATACATCCTGTAAGGTGCGCACGTGGAATGCTCGCACTGTGCGGCCTTATCTTCTTTCTACGTCAAGGTGATGAGCGTCAAGTGAGACAGAGCAGTGGTGATGGAAACGGAGGTGTCTAACGTGAGCTCGATACGGTTGATGAATAGGACGTGAGTTGTGTGAGAGTGAGAGCTAACGCGAGGATTTTGTACAGAGAGAAAAAAAACTTGTTTAGTAATTATTCCCTGACATCCAACCATCTAGAATTAGCATAGTCAAGTATGATCAACAAATTTTCTCCCGAAAAATGTCGGTTGACAGATGAAGAATTTTTGGAGGTGCCCGACAGAGTAAGCTGCGAAGAGAAATTGGAAGCTATGGAAGTATCGTATTTCGATACAGGGGAGACGAAAAACACAAAAATGTCACGTCTGTTGCAAAAGCACCGGCTCCCGATGATCACCGGCAGTCGCTGCAACACTGAGTAGGGTCTCGTTCCGCATGCGCTACTGTCCAGCTGTAGTCACGACGTACGTTGATAGCTGGAATCAATTGAGATCCAGATATGATCTCTGAGGAGCCTGCACCGATGGCAGGGTGTGCATGCGTCCATCACCTGTCCGTGTACAGCACGAGCTGCTCCCCCCGCCCCTCCTCCACCATCCCCCGCAGCCTCCCCCTCAGCAGGTTCAGCTTGACGCCGTGCCCGCTCCACTGGCTCGCCTCCCCCAGCGTCTCCCCGCGCGCCCCCCACAGTGCCGCACTCCTGGCCCAGCGCAGGTACCGCTCGCCCCCCACCGCCGCGTCAGTATAAGTACTCAACACCAACACGTCGGAAACTGTATTTGTGTGCGGGTCATTTGTTTCTCTCGCACGTGTGCGTGTATAGTCGTGTGCGAGCAGGACTAGGAGAGCACCAGCGACGCCCAGCGCCAGGCACGCGGGCGCGCAGCCCCGAGCCCAGCGCCGCATGCCGCGGGGCGCGCGCTGCGGGACCCGCGGGCACGCGCACCGTGCGGGCACCGGTGTACTGTACACCGCACCGCACCGTGCGTACGTGCATGCACCACGTTGGTGGCTGCAGTCGGTCCTGCGCGAGCTGCGGGCGTCTGTACTGCGGGGCGGTGCTTCACTTCGGCCGGAGACGCATCGACATAGCTTGCGTACAGACAAATACAATATACAAATATAGTGAGTAAAATATATACAAAATACTACACTGTGATCTTGGCCAAAAGGCCGAGAAGCAAATACAAAATAAATAATACAAATACAAATCAATGTCAATGACAGATGTCAATCAGTACCGACCATAGATTACACAAGTACATTGTCATGGTCTATGGTTCACTATGGTTGAATGGATTGACGCACGCATCCGCGGATGGCTTTTTGATTTATATTGTGATATTCACACATAACAAATTCATTAATATATTAATACTGTAACTTATTCATTTACATACAACTACATACACAACATACATAGAGAAAGAAGATAGCATTAGCACTGGATGCGATGTCACGGGGCCGGCCAAGTGGCGCACCGTGGAGAAGGAATATGTCCAGCAGTGGACGTTTCCCAGCCGATGATGATATACAACCAAGGGAGAGTCAACATATCGGGGTTGTAGTATACATAAGCTATAGGTTTATATATTACAAGGCTATCATACAGTGATGTACACTCGATGACACATTGGTGCTTGCGTACGCGGCAACATAAGACACGTGTCAGATATATCTCATCTATGGTCTTGTCAACAGCAGAGGCCTGGGACCACCTGGGACCTGGGACGTGCGTCATAGAAGACTTTAGTGTATATTTGTATTTTGATTTGTATTTTAGTAGGAATGACACAAATCCCGCGAAGTAGAAACACAGTGAGATCAGAGCATCCACTGAACACCACCAAACAACTAGGTCAGACACTCGACTGCCAACACATGCAGCGCACGTCAGTGTCGGTTATACGTGTGTATGTAATTTTGTTGACCTCATTCATTATTAGAAGAGTGCAATCAATCAATCAATCAATCAATCATTTATTTATTTGTGAATATTGGTAAATATTACAGGTGGTGGTTCATATACAATTTAGTTTCACAATATTCTGCTATAAGCATACAAATATAAAATTAATAATTATTAATAATGTAAAATAATAATTATTATTACAAGTCAAAATAAAGTATTACAATTAATGGTCAGTTTATGGAATCAAGCATTAATTCTGTAATACTATAATAGCTTTTACAATTCAAAAAAGTCCTAAGTTGTTTTTTAAATTCATTCAGCTGTGAGTTTCTCATCGACATTGGCAATTTATTATAAACTCTTGGTGCCATACACAACACACTTTTCATCATGAAGGCTGTCCTGGCCCTCGGTATGCACACCGCGTCATCATCGCGTCTATTGCGATTCATTTGTACAGAGATCCTTTGAAACAAACCCGGATTCATTTTGACAAATAAAGAAATTTCATAGATATACAAACAAGGCAAAGTCAATATGTTATATTTTATAAAATAAGGTTTGCAGCTGTCAGTTACTTTGAGACCAAACATAGATCGGACACATCTCTTTTGCGCCTTAAAAGCCATTTCTCTTTCAGTTGAATGTCCCCAAAATATTACACCATACCTTAAATATGAATCTACTGTTCCATAATAGGCTGTTAGTAGAGAATCTGCGTGTACAACTTTTGCTAGCTTGTATAATGCATATGCAGACGTACTGAGTCTTGTACATAACTCTTGAATATGTAATTTCCAATCTAGTCTTTTATCAATTATTAAACCTAAAAATTTTACATCACTTACTTCTTTTATTATTTTATTACCATAGTTAATATTTAAGTTGCACGAAACTGGCATCCGTTGGGTGAAATGTATTAATGTTGTTTTATCAATATTTATCCTTAAATTATTATTATTCATCCAAGTGATAATTGATGTAATAGCTTTATTTATATCATTTTTATATTCTTCTTTTATATTGCATTCTATAGTCACGGTACTGTCGTCGGCAAATAATGTCATGTGCTGCTCAGTTATCTTTGGCAAATCGTTTATATATAATAAAAACAGCAAAGGGCCCAACACACTCCCTTGTGGCACACCATACTTAACATTTCGTTCCTGCGATTGATATAATTTTTCCGTTTTAGTTAAAACGTCTATTTTGCCTATTTCAGTTATTTGTTTCCTATTTGTAAGATATGATTCGATTAATTTAAGAACATTTCCACGTATACCGTAGGAGTCCAGTTTGTTGAGAAGTATTTTGTGATCCACGTAATCGAAAGCTTGTGTCATATCACAGCAGATTGAACACACTGGCGATCGTTTATCCACATTTGGGATTATTTTCTTTAGTAAGCTATACATAGCCATGTTAATGGTCTTTCCTTGTCTGAAGCCGTTTTGTTCTTCAATTAGTATATCGTATTTTTCTAAAAAATTGTATATCTGTACATATATATATTTTTCAAAAACTTTAGATAGAACAGGCAGTAAGGCAATAGGTCTATAACATTCCATGAGTTCTCTGTTGCCTTTTTTAAATAGTGGTTTGATAATACCTATTTTCAAAGTTTCAGGATATAAACCCATAGTTATACTTAAATTGAGTATATAACTTAAATGGCCGCTTATACTATCTGACACAAATTTAATAACTTTTGTAGATATCCCGTCATGCCCCACACTATTTGTGTTTTTTAAAGATGATATAATTTTTCTTATGTCAACTGGTAAACTAGGCGCCATAAAAATAGAATGATTATTTGAATTTATATATGACGTGACACGTTTCCCCGACCCTGGAATCGGTGTTATTTTATCAATAAAATAATCATTGAAGCTCTTTGCTACGTCTTGTGGGTCGCTAATGGTACTGTTATCAATCCGTATATTCTTTTAAAAAATCCGCGTCTGCACTCCTCCGGGATGAACTTGCAAGGTGTACAGTGTACGGCCCAGCTCGCCGCGCAGCACTGTGCCCTCGGGCCGGCCTGAGTAAACACGCGACCCCGTTACTGAAACTCCGCTGTCCGTCTGTCACCAGGCTGTGTCTCATGAACCGTGATAGTTAGACAGTTGACATTTTCACAGATGAATGATGTATTTCTGTTGCCGCTATAACAACAAATACTAAAAAAAACAGAATACAATAAATATTTAAGGGGGCTCCCATACAGCAAACGATTTTTTTAACGAAAATCAAAGCGCATTCTTTAGATTGGTTTTCCGTATGTTAAATAATCATATTCTGTACGGAACCCTTTATGCACGACTCCGACTCGCACTTGGCCAATTTTCAAAGTACCGAGTAGCAATGTATTGCGTCCAAATTGACTTGACAAAGGATAAACAACTGTCAACCGTCAATCAGTCGATAACTTAAGATGTAATTAATACATTGTGTGCTCAATTATTCTGTATGGAAAAAATACGAAAATTAACTAACGAAATTTATGAAAATGTGTTTATAACCAACACTTACTGTCATCGCACCCGCGTGAAGTACACGCGCTGTACGTACAGCAGGAGCTCAGTGCAGTGACTGTGTGTACGCGTCCTGTCGTTATCTAGTGATACTGTGATCCGTGCTGGTGCACATCCGGCGGGGGCGGCGGCGCCCCGCGGGCAGCGCAGCGTCCCCGCCCGCCCCCGCGCGTCCTGCAACACTTATATACCGCGCTGGGCGGGCGGACGACACAGTGATAGTGGTAGCGGAGTGAGCAGCGCGGGACGAACACGTATTGTCGACAACGGTGAGTACACAGCCGGCACGCGACCGTTGTATCGGGCTTCACTTACTGAAGCGGGGCAGATAGTTGAGTAATTAAAAAATAAAATAAAAATATTGTAAAAAGACCCTCAGAGGTCACTTATATTACCAACAAGGTTTTTTCCCGCGACTTCGCCTGCGCCGTTCTGTGCAAAATGTATGAATAGTTATTCTGCTATTCGGAGACAAATTCAATCAGTCACAGATCATAAAATTAACGCGTTCAAAAAGAACTAAAAACTGACTTCAACTGCCTCAAAAATGTTCACCCTTAGAGACAGAATGATCTGGGTACATATTTGTTTTTTGTGGATTTTCTCAAAATGCACTGAATCAATTTCGATAAAATTTATCTAGGAATAGCTCTGAAATATGATCTACCAAACCAAAAAGAATCATCAAAATCGATTCACAATTGGAGGAGTTATTGCGTAACATACATACCGGAAAAATTCGTAGTGAAATGAGACTTCAAAAATGAGAAGGTCCTTTTTTGAAGTCGGTTGAAAATGTAAGTCCGATGGAATCGTTATATTTGTTAGGTTTCCGTGACTCAAAAGAAATAATTATTAGCTTTGAAAAATAAATATAAAACGGTTTTTAAGATAACCGAAGTAAAAAGTAGAAAATAATTTTCAATATGTTTAAAATACGAACAGGGTGAAAAAAATACACATCACAGAAGATACTGGCACCACCGTCGTCCGCACAGGGCCAGCTCAGTGCATCGCGAACCAGCGCGGGGGGGTGGGGTGCGAGGGGGTGCCTTCTAAAATATTTACGTGTCTCCGTATAAAAATAATAATTGCTGTTGAGATGAAGCACCCGCCTCGTAAGGTGACGCATTTCCAATGAAACTAGCAACACTATAGTTGCTGTTGGTGTTTTAGGGCTCCGCTGTCCGTCTGTCGCCAGGCTGTATCTCATGAACCGCGATAGTTAGACAGTTGTTATTTTCACAGATGATGTATTTCTGTTGCCGCTATAACAACAAATACTAAAAAAACAGAATACAATAAATATTTAAGGGGCTCCCATACAACAAGCGTGATTTTTTTGCCGTTTTTATAGAGAATGGTACGGTACCCTTCGTGCGCGAGTCTGACTCGCTGCTTTTATTATACTACATACCTTTCTTAATTTATCAGGATATTCATATTTATTTATTTGTTCATAAAGTTTTCAAAGAAAACTGTACACAATAATTTAAATACGTGCACAAAATTTTCGATAAATTTATATTCCTATTTTCTTTTATTTATCAAAAAAGAAGGTCTGGTTACCAGATATTATACAAAGCACTCGAGAACATATTAATATCGTTGCATGTCTTTAAGTTTTCATTTAAATTATTGTATATCTGTATGCTCGTCAAGTAAAGACTGTTAAAGCATCAGTAGTTAAAAGATAATTTCAATATTTAAAAATGCTGTCAGGAGTTAATTTTGGATACCGAATAGTTATTTAAATAGTTCGTTTAAAAATAATAATTACCTTACCTTGAATGCAGTTCTTTTAAAATGTACTGCCGGTGGCGGCGCTTGCATGCTCACAGATTACTTTACATGTAATAGCAATCCCTGCGCAGTGCTGTGCGAGGCAGGGCAGTATCGACGCCCGTCCCTCAGCCCCCGATACCAAACAAACATGTCACACGTGCGTGTCGCAGCACTGGACGCGCCTCCGCACCGGGCACAACGCGAGAACTCGTTGATCCTGCAGGTCATCAGTCCTTGATAAGTGAGCGAAGTTTAAAATTAACCCGACGCTTTGAAGGGGGCGGTAATCACGTTCAAAGGTTCTGTTACGTACAAACAAACATACAATTTACACCGAGCTGATAGAAGCGTGTTAAAAATAAACCCTTCTACGATCACTAGATTGTCCGTCTCTCGTGTGTCGATATCCGTTTTCTCAGAAACGCGTGCTATCAAATACTCGAGTCTGCAATCCCTTCGATATGTGAAAAAAACCTAATAGGTCAAGCGAAGCAAAACCTATAGGATACTTCCCATTGACCTATTGAACCTGAAATTTGGCAAGAATTAAGGATTTTCAGAACGAGTAAATATGAATAAATATGAAAAGTATAATTTTCTAATTAAATCCAACTGAAGTCTACGTTTGTAAGCTGTGGGCGCCCGCCGCTGTGTAGTTGACAATGGCTCGTTGTTTTCGTCAGGCGCGTCCATTGATTACGATTTTCAGTATGTTAATCATTCATATTCTGTACGAGTGCGATTCGCGCTTGACCGGGTGTTTATTACATGAAATAGGTTCTCCTTGTTTGTGTCGTTCACACAACCCGCTCACTCGCTCACTCCAATGATGCAACATGCACGTCTTGTTGTTGCTAGCGACCACCGGTGACCACTGCTAGTGGTTTCATCGGAGTCCAATGAAACATTGAATAATTTAATGCACTTGGTCATCTCACCTGGCAGTGAATGATGGAAGCTTGCTCACCTAGAAGCATCAAGCAGCAAGTTAATACGGCGTTGGCTATATATGTTGACTGAGCTACAGAAGCTATTTAATGCCGTCATAGAATCAGGGAGAACTCCAAAGGCGTGGAGCAAGAGTATCACAGTTTTGTTTTTCAAAAAAGGAGACAAAACCCTACTGAAGAACTACAGGCCCATTTCACTCCTGAGCCACACCTATAAGCTGTTCTCGAGAGTCATCACAAATCGTCTCACACGAAGATTTGACGAGTTCCAACCTCCCGAGCAGGCTGGGTTTCGACAGGGTTATAGTACCATAGACCACATACACACAGTGCGGCAGATTATACAGAAGACTGAAGAGTACAATCAGCCTCTGTGTTTTGCATTCGTGGATTATGAGAAAGCCTTTGACTCTGTTGAAACCTGGGCCGTTCTGGACTCCCTGCAGCGGTGCCAACTTGATTGGAGATATATCGAAGTGCTGAGATGTCTGTATGACGCCGCCTCGATGACCGTCCAAGTCCAAAACCAACAAACAAGACCTATCCCATTGCGTAGAGGAGTAAGACAGGGAGATGTTATATCTCCGAAACTGTTTACGAACGCATTGGAAGATATCTTCAAATCGTTGGATTGGACTGGCCGGGGAATCAATATCAACGGCGAGTACATCTCCCACTTACGCTTCGCTGACGATATCGTCATCATGGCAGAAACCCCGCAGGAACTGCAGGAAATGCTGGACACCCTTAATGTAGCCTCTAGACGTATAGGTCTCGGAATGAATCTGGACAAAACTAAGGTTATGTTCAATGACCTCGTCGTTCCGAGACCGGTAATCGTCGATGGAACAACTCTCGACATTGTTCAAGAATATGTTTACCTCGGGCAAACGATGCAGTTAGGTAGAAACAATTTCGAGAGAGAAGCCGATAAGAGGATACAGTTAGGGTGGGCAGCGTTTGGGAAATTACGTCAAGTCTTTAAATCGTCGATACCACAATGCCTCAAGACAAAAGTCTTCAACCAGTGCGTCCTACCCGTGATGACTTACGGAGCCGAAACGTGGACACTCACGGCACGACTGATCCACAAATTTAAAGTCGCTCAGCGGGCTATGGAAAGGGCTATGCTCGGAGTCTCTCTGATGGACCGCATTCGGAACGAAGTGATCCGTCAGAGAACCAAAGTGACCGACATAGCTCACCGTATTAGCAAACTGAAGTGGCAGTGGGCCGGTCATATTTGCCGAAGGACAGACAGTCGTTGGAGCAGACGAGTTCTCGAGTGGAGACCACGCCTAGGCAAACGTAGTGTAGGACGTCCCCCGGCGAGGTGGAAAGACGACTTACGTAGGGTAGCCGGACGTGAATGGATGCGGAGAGCAGAGGACCGAATCGAGTGGCGCACTCTGGGAGAGGCCTATGTCCAGCAGTGGACTGCCGCAGGCTGTACATGATGGCTATATATATCTTTCATTGACTAATCACAACAGTGCTATCATGGTGGTAGCTAGCATTACGTGCTTTTAAAAGCTCTCTAGCACCAACCAAACCGTTTGCATATTTTCATTCAAATTGATATAAATATAGACCGTTTCCTTCATTCATAAATAATGACGACGCAATTACAGACGAAACATAGCTTAATTATATAGTCTCATACCGTACATTCCAGGTCCATCACACAGTATCTGTGATACAGACACGCGCACAGACTCAGCGAACTTACTGTAAGCACAAGGAAGTTAATCAATGTTTAATATATGTGTTAGCTGTTGAAGAAACCACTTCCCATGTTACTCTGTGTCGTAGTACCTCGTGAACATACTAGCGAGTAGGTACCGTCATCGCGCAACGTCAGTACGTGATGTTTCAACCGCTGGACGTCGCGGCGGCGGCACCAATGAGATCAACGTTACGTCCTTCGCTTCAGCCTTGCTGCGCTGATGTTCAAGCCCCGCATCCTCCGCCGGCCTCCGGGAGCCGGATGCACGCCGGACGTCGCCGGTTGTTTTGCTTCATTTCTGTTCCGCGTATTCTTTTTACTTTCTGTATTACCTGCCTGTCATTCCTCGCCGCCAGGGCTGGCACCTCACCTCACCTCGCATGTCACCTCTCGTTCGCAAACGCTCCGGGTGAAGCTGTAAATAATGGCCGCAGTACCAACTGCAACAAGTAAAAAAAGGCATATTAAATAAAATCATATTATTGTCCAATGTCAAAGTAATTAATCAAATCAATCAATCAAATCATGTTTAATCAGAATCAAATAATTCCATAAAGCCTAGCCGACAAAGCATAAATAATTAAGCGCTATTTGATAGCATCACCAACAGCCTATATATACGGCTCAGTCCTACTCTCCTACAGAGAGTGTATGGGACATAGTGCACCACGCGGGACCAGTGCGCATTGGTAGACTTCACACACACCTTTAAATTTCTGCTCAGGAGTGTGCAGGTTTCCTCACGATGTTTTCTCGCACCAGAAAGCCAATGGTAAAAGATGTTATCATTCTTACATAGATTCCAAGCCCGATCGCACGCAGACCTCAATGGTTCAAGGACTGACGGTCTACACAACTGAGCTATCATCATCTAATTGTTCATTTAATTGTTCTCTGCAAGATTTTGCATACTTTGTATTACAAATGTAAAACCTTTGGCGTTTGTAGCGGGAAGGAGTGTGCAACTGACACCTCGTGTCCCCCGACGTGTGTATCTATCGATGCTGATGTGGCGTGACGTGTCCCTCAGCAGGTGTGGTGACGTACGAGTGAGCAGTGCGCAGTGAGCGAGAGGCATGTCTGCGCGCGCGCTGCTGCCGGCCGCGCTGCTGGCGTGCCTGGCGCTGGTCGTCGCCGACAAGCGCGCTGAGAGTACGTCATACAACAACACACAATATCACATGCCTACCTCACTACACGCACACTGACTGTATGACACTGTTCCAAAGCAAATTCAGACAAAACAGTTCACGTACATAAAATAGGTTGATATGACATTCAGCATCTATCAGATCTCACGTAGAGCCAAGAGACCAGCTCTCTCTCTCTCTCTGTGTTAAGGACTAGCAATACAAATATTAAATCTTGCTCAAAAATGTTTCTGGACGTGTCAGGGTGAATTTCCACTCTAGAGCCTGTCTGTGCTAATGTACATATTACATTGTCGTGTATGTAGTGTGTGTGTGTGTGTGTGACGTGTCCTGTGTTGTTTCAGTGGACCCGATGCCGTTCGTGCTGGGCTCGCGCTATGGGCGCTCCTCCCCGCGGCACATCTCTCCCAGGAACGACATGTCAGTGCAGTAACTCATGACCGTCCATGCCGACACCGAGAACCACGTAACCTGCACACAACACGTAGCCCTCACAAACATGCTGCCTGGAGGTGGTCGTGTTGGTAGTTAACATTGGTGGTTTTCTTCTGCACAATGTCGGAAGTCTGATAAAGGCAAACGGATTTAAATATAGTGATATTGATTGTTCTGTTATCCCCAATTTCAAGTTACAACTTTATTTATTCACCATCGACTTCCGCTGGTCCTCCATTTCATCAGACTAATCCCAAATGGCACCAATGTTCCTCTCTGCTCAGGTTCTTCATGGGTTCCCGCTACGGCAAGCGCTCGGAGCCGGAGACTGTGTGGGGAGGAGGCCAGGCGCCGGGGCCCCCCCAGCTGTCGGTGGTGCGCGGCGCTGGCCCCCGCGCGCCCCCCTGCCTGGGCCCCCACGACGCACTATACTCCTACTACCGCTGCAGACACGACCGTCTGCGTCCGCCCGACTACAGGTATGCCATCTTGCTCCTACGTAAATAAAGTAACGCCTATGACATTTTGACCAGCTACCAGCCTGGCCTAGCCTGTCGACCGAGGCTGCTGTACTTGATGCACTCCACGGTCTGTGTACGACACTTGAGTCACTGATGTTGTGTACTTAACTGTACAACACGGTCGATTGAAGTAGACACCTTGTTGGAATGTCGCTGTGTAGTCTCCTTGAGAACATCTGCACTCACGCAATAAACATAACTCGCGTCCGTTAGCGTAGACTTGAGGAAAGCGTTAGACTGGTTTGAACATACATATGTAAACACACCGAGGACGGATGTCAAGAAGGTTAGCAGTATATCTTCTTGTAAAACTGTTTAAACAAAACAGAATAGCAGAGTCATGTGGTGTCGTAGCAAGTGCTACGATTGAAAGGGCATGCATGTAGCAGGCGTGCCGCAAGGCGAGCCGCTCGGCCTGGAGCTGTTCCTCCCTTGTTTTTTGGTAGATGCTTGATGTTTGGTCTCGTTGTCCACAGAGAGCGCGTGCTGCAGTCATCCTCCCGCGACTCGGACTAGGACCGACCACTGCCGTCCACCGCTGACCTCCCACGGGCTGTGATCTCTCTCTCTCTCTAACACTCTAGTCATCTATATCTACCTCTCTCTCAGTGCCGAACTCTACTCTAGATGGTGACGGGATAACCTAGACAGCATGTATTTGTATTTTAGATAAGTATTTGTGTGAGTGGGCTGGCGTCGGTGTTACAACAACCTTGCCTATTAAATAAATCAAACAACAATCTGCGTAATTCGTTTGGTTATGAAGTTACAATTCATTCGTATAAATGTTAGATAGACAAGTAACCGTAGACCTAGACAACAATGTAAAGAAGATAGAACCTGCACGTGTCCCTGACTCTCTGTAAGAAGTGTGAGGTGCATCACACAAGTTTAAAACTTATACCTGCTGGTTGCATCGTACAGAGCATGGTTAGAGCAAGTTCTAACTTCGATATTAGACAGAATGCTAAGAATATTGACAGGTACCACATAATTTCGATAACTATGTAATGAGGGACTTAAAAACAAGAGAATAGCTCTGCATTCTTGGATAGATGCACCGTCGTAGCACAATGTAGCCGTCGAACGCGTATATTTTTTCGTATATTAAAAGCAAGTAGTTTTTTACATGCTGAGTTCCTTGATGCAAATCCATCAAAGCCTAGTGGCGCACAGCTACAAAACCGTAATGGAAATAAATCTGTCAAAGTTGTTATCAAGATGTTTTTGGTTGTGTGGACGACAGATTGGTTTTGAGCTCTGCCGCGTCATCTATCGAGTCCTTTAAGTTCCCAACAAACAGACGTCTCTTGCAGTCCCTCATTGATTCCGATGTTCACGGACGTATACGATGCTGAATGTTGTTGTTGTAAGGCTGTGCGTGCAGGGTGCGCGTGCGCGGGCGCGGCTGGGACCCGCGCACGCGACGCACTGGGCGGCGGCGATCACCCGGCGGCGGTGGTGGACCTATTCACTACAGTATAGTTATGTATATGTTAAGGTGTAGAGTATGTATGTATACGTTATTGTTAGTACGTCGATGTACAACTGATCTCAATATAAACACGGACCTGGCTCCGACACGAATACGTTTTATTTCTCCTCTGATATCCTTCTATCCTCTCCTGCCCGCGTAGCATGAGACGCGCGAGAGCGGCGAGGGTGCGATATGTCATATTTAAAAGTCAAATGTCTATACAATTTGACGTTTAGATGTGACACCATCTCATGCTCACCGCTCTAATGTGTCTCATGCTACGCAGGCTGGTCGGACCGTTTCTAATAATCCTTGAGAGACACATCTAAATATACCTACTTATGTGTAATTATATTAATGCCAAGTTCAGTGCCTTTCACATTGTCTTTAAATTTCCTTCTTTCCTTCCTCCTTTCCTTCTTTAGATTAAAAAATCCTGTTGGATAAAAAGCTATTGTCATCCTAGAGGTGACCAACAAATATGCTCGTCAGTCGTTTGTCTTGTAGTAATTAAATTAGAGCTATCTCTAGTCCGCGACATTGTCCGTTTGTACTTCATGAATTATCTCACGGGAACTAACGAACATGATAAAAACCTGCCTATCTCCTTTTCCGGCGTAACACTATCCATCCATATACAAAAAATTAAATCATTCTGAGTCTCCGTTACGACGTAAGGGAAGGACAAACAAATAAGCGTGTTGCCAGTGATGACATACTGAACCGAAACGTGGTCCTTTACTGTGGGACGAATAAACGAGCTCGAAGACACTCAGCGAGCGATGGAACGAGCTGTGCTCGGAATTTCTCTACGTGATAAGGTCCGGAATGGGGAATCCGTAGACGAACTAAGATTATCGTCATAGCTCGACGAGTCGGTGAGCTACACTGAAGAACGGATGACCGATGGGCCTTCGCCCTACTACATGTACCGACGATCTAGTTTCTAAGTATGGGTATTAAAACTTTAAACTTTGAAGAAAAAACCTGAAACTATGAAACTGTATACATAACGTATGACAAATATAAATGTGAAGTAAATATTGTATAAACAAAGATGTTTTAAATATAGTCGTGCACTAGATGCACTGTCACCACCATCACCACCAGGCTCCCACCAGGCGACTGCGTATTATTATTTTTAGGGTTTCGTACCTCAAAAGGAACCCTAATAGTATCATTTTGTTGTCAATCTGTCTGTCTGTCAAGACCCTTTTTCTCAGGAGCAGGTGAAGATATCAAGTTGGAATAAATCAAGTGTCCCTCCCTGTCCGTCCCTTGGCTCTGTGAGAAAATCAAACTTTTACGTCAACGCAATAAAAAGATAAAGCTGTATTTTAGTCAATTTCCATAGAAAATACAAGGGAACCAAAGCCAATTGACCTAGAATCCTTAAATTTGTCAAGAAGCACAACCATAGGAATAAATCTGAAAACCAGGATTTTTGAATAATAACACAGCAGTAGTAGCTTTTTATGTTTACAAACTTAACGTTGTAGTTGATGGCCATAGATCCGGTATGTAATTTAGCTGCAAAGTAAAGTTGGTTCTTCAATCAGAATTACTTCAATCAATTATCGGTGGAGCATTGTTGTGTGCATGTTGCCGCATGTACCTGTTATTTACCTTATGATTTCACTGCCACGAACTTATCTCAACGACCTCCAGGTATAATTATGATGAGCATTTGATAACATACTTATAATTAGTTTGGACAGGTTGAATGAATATGTTAATACGGTGCCACGCGCGGCCGCTCCACCCCTGATCAAAATTCAAAAACTCCGCGCACCGATGAAGAAATAACAAATAAAACAAATGTAATTACTTTACAACATTAATTATGATATTGTTATGAGGCTGCCCGCAGTGCCCGCGGTGCCCGAGGAGAACAAACAGACAAAACAACAACAACAACCCTCGGGGGCGGGCACTCGATACATACATATATTACCTATGGTTAACTACTAAATGTAAGTCATTAGGCTTGTGTTATTACCGTGGCGCAGGCCCCTACACTAGTGGCTCTGGGAGCTGCAGACCAGACCTCGCGAGCACGTACTGCGCCCCACAGAGACAGTCGGTTCTTTGTAAATATCGACGACATATGACACCCAGTACTGATTTATCGCTAGGATGTAGTTGCGACACCGACAACATATTAATTGGTTTTAACCCTGTTAGTTAGTTTTGTGACGAGAAGTTGGTTCCAGGTGCTCTATTAATCGCTATCTTTATGAATTCACGCAGACGGCAATGAGAATCCATTGCTCGGTACTCCCAGCTTATGTCAGTATTATTACTCACGACTTCTAGCTACTATAAATCATTGGGTTCATGCTACGTAACTAGAATTTTTCGATTTTTTGGACTGTTTTGAAATGTTTGAGTTTTTTCTTTTTTGATTTTTTCGATTTTTTACTCTGTCTCTACTCCCTAATTCATTTCCAACAATAATCACCCGCATCGACATCGGACATCACATGGCGGAGATATCCAGTACCCCCTTGTTACCACGTTTTGGAGGAAGTACCTCTCCAATCAAAAATCCCCGACGACTGAAAAATTCCAATAACTCGTTTAACCTATATACCAAGTTTCGTCCAGATCGGTTGAGAAATGCGACCTGTAGAGGAAAACATACAAACACACAGAAAGTAGCTTTTAGCCGTACTAGTCGAAGGCTCGCTTACAAATAGCTCCGTCAAAATGTAAGTACTTACAATGACATGTGTATAAGTATGACGCCAATGCCTGTCTGTGGCATCGTAGCGTTCCAACGGATGCACCGATTTTGTTGAATAATGTTATTATATACATCATCACCAACAGCTTATATATGTCCCAACTGCAGGAGTTCAGTCCTACTCTCCTACAGAGAGTGTATGGGACATAGTGCACCACGCGGGACCAGTGCGGATTGATACTCGTAGACTTCACACACACCTTTGAATTTCTTCTCAGCAGTGCGCAGGTTTCCTCACGATGTTTTCCTTCATCGAAAAGCCAATGGTAATGATTTTTATCATTCGTACATAAATTCCAAATTGTAACTCATTGGTACGAGCCAGCAACTAAGCTACCACGGCTATATTGAATTATATATTACAAACTTAGCTTGTAATAAATGTACCAACAAAATAATATCGCGAGGCAACTCTGTGATATTAACAAGGATGTACGTTCGAGTAAGCCTGCGGACGAAACAGTAAATAATTAATATCATAAAGAGACCCAACAAGCACCTTTGTTTCTGTGAATAGCCGGCAAAATGACGTCGTGCCCTCTAAGACAATAGATCATCGAGTTAAGTGCGGCATCGCCCGGCGCCGCTGCCCCGCAGACAACGTTCTCTGTATAATCTATTGGAATCTTTATTAATGTTTTCGAGAGAAATATAAATAGGCACATAAGTACGGGCGAGTTACCCGCGGTGCAGGCACATTGCAAATCAAATAGTGAACAAAATGTTGTTCTGTTGCTCTTTACATACTAAACATTTCATTGGTTTTTTTTCAACTGACTACAAAAAAGTATTTTTATGTGTGTCTCATTGTTCCGCCAGTTGTAAACTGACTTTGAATGATTTTAAAAAATTAACTCGTTCGTCTTATTTGAGGAAAATATGCTACTCGCACCTCGACGAGAAACCAAAAGTTAGCGTAAAATGTTATTTGTTCGTACCTATAGACGAACTGAGATCGCCGCCACGGCTCGACGAGTCAGTGAGCTGAAGTGTCAGGTGCAGGCCACATCGCGCGGATAGTTCTCGAGTGCCGACCACGCGCCGGGGAGATCTACCTCCCTGCACTCCGTACAGCTACATCGTTTTATTGCGTTGACCTGTTACTGTAAGTTACGATTTTTTCACGGAGACAAGAAAATTGCAGATTTGAGTAGATCGCGTTTCTGAGAAAAGGGTCCTCACAGACATATAGACTTAGAACAAAGTTATCCTATAAGGGTTCCATTTCTCCTTTTGAGCTGCAGTACCCTAACAATGACATTTTGACTGCCGTTACACGTGACATGAAGTGAGGACAAGCGAGTTCGTTTGTATAATTATACAAACTCATGTTAGCATTTATAATCCGTATAGATGACGGCAATACAACCACCTGCAGACTCGGGACGTGGCGACAGTGACCCAGGTGTCATTAGGACCGTGTAGCCAGTAGACTACAGAGAGAGGTCCCGCGGGACGCTCGCCCGGGAGCGGCGCTGTTTGAGCAGCACTCGAGCGACGGCAGGCGCAAGCATTTACACAACAAAATACACTGCTTATAACAAAACACGTACAACAACAGCTAACTCGTATTTACAATTAATTTAATGTCTGTATATAAGAAGGGCATTTTTAAATGTTGTGAAAGGAAATTATGTACGTATCATAAATAGCGTATAGCCGCACCAGGCGGCTCCGGGCCAGCCCGAGGACTCTGTCAGTTTGTGTTCAGACTGAGCTGGGGTACCCACTGTGTGCACACACTGCAGTCCGCGGAGACGGCGGCCTGCATGTGTCAGCAAGCAGGAGTGAACGTGACATGGTACAACAGTGGATACATACATGTGTATTCGAGTGTAGAGTCTTGTCAGTTTGTGTTCAGACTGAGCTGGGGTACCCACTGTGTGCACACACTGCAGTCCGCGGAGACGGCGGCCTGCATGTGTCAGCAAGCAAGAGTGAACGTGACATGGTACAACAGTGGATACATACATGTGTATTCGAGTGTAGAGTCTTGTCAGTTTGTGTTCAGACTGAGCTGGGGTACCCACTGTGTGCACACACTGCAGTCCGCGGAGACGGCGGCCTGCATGTGTCAGCAAGCAAGAGTGAACGTGACATGGTACAACAGTGGATACATACATGTGTATTCGAGTGTAGAGTCTTGTCAGTTTGTGTTCAGACTGAGCTGGGGTACCCACTGTGTGCACACACTGCAGTCCGCGGAGACGGCGGCCTGCATGTGTCAGCAAGCAAGAGTGAACGTGACATGGTACAACAGTGGATACATACATGTGTATTCGAGTGTAGAGTCTTGTCAGTTTGTGTTCAGACTGAGCTGGGGTACCCACTGTGTGCACACACTGCAGTCCGCGGAGACGGCGGCCTGCATGTGTCAGCAAGCAGGAGTGAACGTGACATGGTACAACAGTGGATACATACATGTGTATTCGAGTGTAGAGTCTTGTCAGTTTGTGTTCAGACTGAGCTGGGGTACCCACTGTGTGCACACACTGCAGTCCGCGGAGACGGCGGCCTGCATGTGTCAGCAAGCAAGAGTGAACGTGACATGGTACAACAGTGGATACATACATGTGTATTCGAGTGTAGAGTCTTGTCAGTTTGTGTTCAGACTGAGCTGGGGTACCCACTGTGTGCACACACTGCAGTCCGCGGAGACGGCGGCCTGCATGTGTCAGCAAGCAAGAGTGAACGTGACATGGTACAACAGTGGATACATACATGTGTATTCGAGTGTAGAGTCTTGTCAGTTTGTGTTCAGACTGAGCTGGGGTACCCACTGTGTGCACACACTGCAGTCCGCGGAGACGGCGGCCTGCATGTGTCAGCAAGCAAGAGTGAACGTGACATGGTACAACAGTGGATACATACATGTGTATTCGAGTGTAGAGTCTTGTCAGTTTGTGTTCAGACTGAGCTGGGGTACCCACTGTGTGCACACACTGCAGTCCGCGGAGACGGCGGCCTGCATGTGTCAGCAAGCAAGAGTGAACGTGACATGGTACAACAGTGGATACATACATGTGTATTCGAGTGTAGAGTCTTGTCAGTTTGTGTTCAGACTGAGCTGGGGTACCCACTGTGTGCACACACTGCAGTCCGCGGAGACGGCGGCCTGCATGTGTCAGCAAGCAAGAGTGAATGTGACATGGTACAACAGTGGATACATACATGTGTATTCGAGTGTAGAGTCTTGTCAGTTTGTGTTCAGACTGAGCTGGGGTACCCACTGTGTGCACACACTGCAGTCCGCGGAGACGGCGGCCTGCATGTGTCAGCAAGCAAGAGTGAACGTGACATGGTACAACAGTGGATACATACATGTGTATTCGAGTGTAGAGTCTTGTCAGTTTGTGTTCAGACTGAGCTGGGGTACCCACTGTGTGCACACACTGCAGTCCGCGGAGACGGCGGCCTGCATGTGTCAGCAAGCAAGAGTGAATGTGACATGGTACAACAGTGGATACATACATGTGTATTCGAGTGTAGAGTCTTGTCAGTTTGTGTTCAGACTGAGCTGGGGTACCCACTGTGTGCACACACTGCAGTCCGCGGAGACGGCGGCCTGCATGTGTCAGCAAGCAAGAGTGAACGTGACATGGTACAACAGTGGATACATACATGTGTATTCGAGTGTAGAGTCTTGTCAGTTTGTGTTCAGACGGAGCTGGGGTACCCACTGTGTGCACACACTGCAGTCCGCGGAGACGGCGGCCTGCATGTGTCAGCAAGCAAGAGTGAACGTGACATGGTACAAAAGTGGATACATACATGTGTATTCGAGTGTAGAGTCTTGTCAGTTTGTGTTCAGACTGAGCTGGGGTACCCACTGTGTGCACACACTGCAGTCCGCGGAGACGGCGGCCTGCATGTGTCAGCAAGCAAGAGTGAATGTGACATGGTACAACAGTGGATACATACATGTGTATTCGAGTGTAGAGTCTTGTCAGTTTGTGTTCAGACTGAGCTGGGGTACCCACTGTGTGCACACACTGCAGTCCGCGGAGACGGCGGCCTGCATGTGTCAGCAAGCAAGAGTGAACGTGACATGGTACAAAAGTGGATACATACATGTGCATTCGAGTGTAGAGTCTTGTCAGTTTGTGTTCAGACTGAGCTGGGGTACCCACTGTGTGCACACACTGCAGTCCGCGGAGACGGCGGCCTGCATGTGTCAGCAAGCAAGAGTGAATGTGACATGGTACAACAGTGGATACATACATGTGTATTCGAGTGTAGAGTCTTGTCAGTTTGTGTTCAGACTGAGCTGGGGTACCCACTGTGTGCACACACTGCAGTCCGCGGAGACGGCGGCCTGCATGTGTCAGCAAGCAAGAGTGAATGTGACATGGTACAACAGTGGATACATACATGTGTATTCGAGTGTAGAGTCTTGTCAGTTTGTGTTCAGACTGAGCTGGGGTACCCACTGTGTGCACACACTGCAGTCCGCGGAGACGGCGGCCTGCATGTGTCAGCAAGCAAGAGTGAATGTGACATGGTACAACAGTGGATACATTCATGTGTATTCGAGTGTAGAGTCTTGTCAGTTTGGACAGTGTTTAGATACATGCACCGTGGCTGTCCGACAGAGCACAATGGATAGAAATCTATACAATAATAGTTGAAAGTCAACTTACCTACAATAATAAAGGTTCTACTAGAGCCGGGCGGCGGGGGTGCGGGCCCACGCTCGCGCCGCGGGCCTGCTAACACACCGTCCCGTCGACTCCGCCGCGGGCCTGCCTGCCACTCCACACGATCATTACACTCAGATAAAATAAACGTTTTTATTTTATTTGTTCACCCCCTGCCCTCCCCCTCGTCGGTCTCGGCCGCGGGCCGCGGGCCGCCGCCAACAAGTAACGACTCCCAGTTTATATCGCAATTTAGTTTAACTCGCGCTCCATCGATCGCTCGTAAGGAACAAGTCTCGGAACATTCAAAGACAATAGTCGTTAAAGTGGTGTCGTAATGAGCCGGAGCCGGGCTCTGCGAGGGCTGTCCCGGGTCACAGATGCAAACTGAAAATATCAGGAGAAATTGAGCCGAAAACTGGGCGTGTTTGACTCCCGGAGCGCTGATATTAAAAAATGAACATAATTTTAACCCGGAACCGGACTATAGTTCTCAGCAGTCGGGACATATGAAGGCTGTTGATGATTAGATATATTATAATTTTTATATATTTACTGGTAGGATTACGTAAATTGTCCCCTCCGCCTGGATAGCTGATACCTTGTTACCTAAGTCTGATATCATCAAATAAATTATAATTTCACAAAAACTATACTATATATTATATCAGATAGAGCTATCGTGCCGTCAGCTGTGGCAGACACAGAGTGATTGTTTTCTCCAAAATTGATTCATGATTTATTTACGTCAAATGTCTGACATCGCCGTCCGTTTATATATTAGTTACAATTACTTTATTTATTATGTATAATGTGATATTTTCCTTATTGTCAGAGAGCGGGCGAAAGGTCTTAGATAAATGTACCTCCTCGTATAAGATCGCCGGATGTCATTTCTCTTATTTGTTATATCGACGGAACAAACTGACATCTGGGAATGACCCCGCCGGCATTGGCAGAATAATCGCGTAACATAAATATATAAAAAAACATAAAATCCAATTAAGAACCTTCGATTCAACCGACTTCAAAAAAAGGAGATTCTCAATTCGACGCGTATGTTTTTTTTGTATGTGTGTTACGCGATAACTGCGGATTTAGTGAATCGATTTTGATAATTCTTTTTTTGTTTGGTAGATCATACTTCAGAGGTGGTCCCGTATAAATGTTATCGAAATTGATCGATCGCTCTTTTAGAAAATCAACAGAAACCAAATTTTTAAGGCAACTGAAGTCGGTTTTTAGTTCTTTTTGAACGCGTTAATTTATTGAAGTTTGAAAACTATTTTCACTTGCTTTAAATTACACGCTCATTCATACAACAATCAAAATAACATAAAATTGACTAAAATTAAGTTTAAATCTAAATACTATCCTACATAAAAGTATGTCTCTCTCTCTATGCTACATTCTGAAGGTCCATTTCATCGTACGAGTGTATCGTAGATTACCTCCTACACCTACACATACACACCTACCACTAGGAGATATAAGTACATGGCGGAAGTAGCTTATATCAAATATTTGTCATCATCCAATTTCATAAATGCGAAAGTGAGTTTGTTCAGCTATATGTTCGTCTTTCGTTCACGTCGTAACGGAGGGACAGAATGACTTGATTTTTTGTATAGGGATAGTTGAAGGGACGGATAATAATAAACAACGTACCGAATCTGTATCAAAGCTTCCAGCTCGACGGCAGCTGCCATCACACCTCACCTTCGCTCACCTCAAAAGTACACCTTTGATCCACATGTCCTATGTTGCGTAATAGCTGCATAGCTGCGTGATTCTAAAATAGCCGCTGAGGTGGCTAGGTCTTCCTCTCCACATCTCACGTGACATGAGGTCAGGGATAGTTGATGGGACGGAAAAAGACATGGTCTACTTTTAATACCGATCGAGCATGTAGTTCCCGCGGGATAGTTTCCGAAGTCGCGGGCAGAAGCTAGTATAGATATACGACCGTTGTGCGCCGGCCGGTGGTCAAGGGCCGCGTCGCAGATACCGTGTAATGAGCATGTATCGCGCTCGTCGGCTCGTCGATCACGTGCAGCGGTGGCTTACAACACCGTGACACGCGAGCACTCAACACTTGTCTCTCATATTGATAATGTAATCTGTGGTGGGGTGAGGGGGAGTCAACGGACAGCACCTGGCGCTGGCTGGCTCGCTGCACCTACCATTGTGATTCTGTTATAAATAAACTCACTGTCTACAGCTAGTTCTGTACAACGAGCCCCTGGTGGGTGAGGGGGTCGTAGGAGGGTGAGCTCGTTGCTGAATATGAATGAGTATATTATCACGGAGCGTGTGTTTGTTCTAACTTGGCGATGAACAGCACATACAGGAGCTGCATACATTATAACTTCAACAAACATATTATTATAAACATTTTTGTCCGTGACGTGGTCCATCGAGCGACAGTGCACAGACGAAGTCGTCGGCGAACAGCTTGTGACAGTAAATTAAATTTTCAAAAAACAAACAACGCATTAACAAATTAAATGAAACCAATACAAGACAACTTCGGCTTCAGTATATACATCGGTTGCACCAACCAACATGTCACACGTACATCTATCTATAAGAAAAATGTATTTAACACATGCACAATAAAATCTTAAATATGTTATATGTTGCATCATTGCTTACAATCATCTCCCAAAAAATTGCGGATTGGCTTCTTGAAAACTGCTTTTATAGTGTTCCTGAATATTTGAATCATAAACAATAATCATTTTAAATATACCTGTAATTATAATATGACATAAATTAATGAGATGACTTGTGAATTATTTAATGACGAAATTAATAACATTACACTGATTGACATGTTATGTAAAAAAATACAGTTAAATTCCTATGTTTATAATATTTGTACCCTGTGGACAGGTTAAGTACATCGAACTAATAAAAATTACTATCTAAACACCGTGTAATAGAACTATGTACTTGGCAAATACATTTTTTCTTTCTTTGGTTCCTATTATGAATGTCTAATGAAATCTACCGACACGTGGGACACCGCGATCGTTCTGTAGAGAAGCATGTGTCATATATCAACGGCCGCGTATATCTACACTAATATTATAAAGAGGAAAGTTTTGTTTGTTCGTTTGTATTGAATAGGCTCCGAAACTACTGGACCGATTTGAAAAATTCTTTTACCATTAGAAGCCGACATTATCCCTGATGGACATAGGCTATATTTATTTTTAGAAAAAATTAGAGATCCTTACTGAAACTTCAGTAATGTAAACCAAGGTGTAATATCATATATATGTGTGTGTGTAGGTCCCAGGTGTCCGCAGCGACGGTCATCCGTCACGAGGCGGCGGGCGGTGGGCGGTGAGCGGTGGCAGCAGCGCGCTGGGTATTCCAGCACCAACATACGTCATCTAACCACCTCATATCACATTAAACATTCACACACGATATGATATATTTGTAACAACTGATACTAACACAATATAATTACACTAATTCTTCGTGGGTGAAGTCGAGCAGTGAGGTTTGAAACTATTTATGATTTAGTCAGTGATCACTTTGGAAGCGTCAGTACATGACGACAACGTTTGAAATCACCAAGTGAAGTGTCATTTTTAAAGTTCCGCAGTCAAACAAGGAACCCAAATAGTTCCGCTCCGTCCGTCTGGGGCTTAAATAAGCTCAGAGATCTTTCAAAAATATTCAAAATCTGAAACAAATCACATTAGTAGAATACTCGTATATAGATACTAAGGTAAAATATTGTTGCGCTCTCGAGGGTTGAGATTGAAGAAAACACGAGTCCAAAGTTCCGGAGTTTATTGGTAGCTCAGGTACACAAACCACTCTTCTAAAACACGAACACCCCAGACAGAGTGCGTCCCGATCTCACTGAGTCCGTCCCTGGATTCTACGTACAGAGTCCTTTGGCACTACTTACGCTGATCTGTCGCTACTGACACCACGTGACGCACTAACACTTTTCGACCTCGACTGTACTTTCTCTCTACAACTTCTTCACTTTAAACCGCTGTTTACTTAGAACTCAACAGTGGTCGAGGCTCGGCCCGCGCCTGTATATACCCGGTTGTTTCTAGATCCTTCGCAGTGACCGTTAATTTTCGCAAACTGTTTACTTCAGGAACATTCTACAGTCGGTCCGGATTCGAGTATCTACCTCTCTCTTTTCGAGAAGCTCCGTGACAATATACTTGCAGTGGTCCAACTGTTTATGAAGCCATTACACTACCCTACACTGCGCGTGGCCCGACACGCACTCGGATACTTTTTAAGGCTTCTTTGGGAGACCAACATTGTTCAATCGTGGTACCTGAGGACCCTGGTCAGACGCAGGTTCGGCCCCGTTTTTTTGTTTAACACCCAACTCTACTAATTGAACTACTGGAACGTACATACGTACATTTTGCTTCATTCAGTCAGTACCTACCTACCTATTTTTCTCTGAGGGGTATTTATTTCACAACAATTCGTTAACCTGTATATTAAACAACGTAGCTTTAATACGGTGCCACTCTACATTGTCGTTGATTGTCTTTATAAAAACAAATTATTTGGATATTCCAGAAAACAATTTTCATTAACAAGGGTCCATGTGGGGTGCGATGGTGGTGCCACGCCCGAGGCAAGTCATGACGATTTCACTATATACTAACTAATATTGTACAGGCGAGCCGACGAGGGTAAACCGAAACAAAACCAACATGACACATCAACATACATAGTTTATTGTTATCACATCACACGACTCGCTCCGTCTCGCTCTCTCCATCGTCCAACACTAACAACTATATGTAACACTCGTCCGTCACATACACATATGTATACATAATATATATGGAGGTGTCTGCACACATGAGTCGTGCCCGGAGCAGGTGATGGCGGCGGACAGACGCACCGCGGCAAACAACATGGCGGATATAACCAGTGAACAAGATGGCGGCTACATGCACCGTCCGCCGCCGTCACTCACCGTCCACTCGGTGCGTTAACATTAAAACTAACTGAACTCTTACACGTAACTAATTACATTATTTGGTTCCGAACTATATCAATAAAATCTATCGCATGAATCAGTCAGCATTATATACAATGTTGTCGTGCCGTAGTGTTACATTGCAGTGTTTGTTTGGTGACGCGGCACGAGCAGCGCCACGAGCAGCGCCACGAACAGCGCCACGAGCAGCGACTGTACAAGGCAGCCGCTGAGAGCAAGCAAAACAACTACAACGAAAAAAGGTGCCACTACAACAATGAGTATAGAAAGACAGTCACGTGAAGCAGGCAATACCAGTTATTATCACGTGAAGTTATTTAAGTATCAAATTATTTATGTCATGAAATAATTGTTACTACATTGGTTGAACACATTGACAGCTGCACCCTGCCGAGACGCAGGACATTGTGGAATCATCCACGTGTTTGTAAAGTAGGCCGTTGTAGCTTGTGATGACGTCACACCGCGGTGTAACACAAACAGTTTCCATGTGTGCAAATAGTTTGCATGTCCGTGTGTGTAAAAAATATCAATTTGAACAATAATTATACAGGCTATGTTATCGTGACGGTCATTTATGTAAAATGCTTACAGAATAAATAACTTAAAACTAAACAACCAATAAACTTAAGGCGATCCCTCTCCATCAAAGTTTCATACTAAATTTCTGCTGCCATAATCTTTTAAAATATAATATCTGGATTTGTGCAGTAACTATCTAACAATAGTACATCGGATTGTGATGTCGCGAAATGAGTATCATTAACATACAACTGCACAGTGAATCACAATTTACATTTTAAACACTTTTATCCGATTATTGTTCAAAGCGCCATCTATGAACCATTAGCTGCGTAACTGCTATTGTAGCTAATCATGAAGTTGTACATTAATTATGATAGTTATTTCTCGACACTATAATTTCATCTCCTATTTTTAGGTAATTACTTATCAAAGCCAGCTATTATATTTTAAAAGATTACGGCAACAGAAATTTAGTATGGAAGTATTAGGAGAGGGATAACGTTAACTAACCTACATATAGAGTGATTTGAGAACAGCTTAAACATAATGTGAGCGCACGAGCTACAGGATAGACCGAACACTATAGAAGTATAGAAACAGTGTGAGCGCGGGGTTCACACTGCGGGGGTTCACCGCCGCGTCCCACGGCGCAGATAAGTTGTTTATCGCCATAAGTCTACAACTAGAATCTGACAGACGGACAGACTGAAGAAGTTCAACACAACGGTGGCTTTTTACTATTATTATACGAAACCCTAAATAATATATACCTTAATGAGAAGTGTACGTACCGTTATGTTATTTATTATGTACAAAACATTACAAATACATAGTCTGTTGTTAATACTTATTGTATATTTACGTATTTACCCAAATACATTAAATTCTCTAAGACATGTATTCCTTTGTGATACGAAGCCGTACGACAGCACGACACAGAACCCTGTTGTTAGAAAGAGATACATATATTGTCTACTGCAGTACTAAAGAATATGTTTTTCCCGAAAAGTATTCACCTAAGAGAGTGTATGGGACATATACACCACGCGGGACCAGTGCCGATTGATAGACTTCACACACACCTGTGAATCTCTTCTCAGGAGTGTGCAGGTTTCCTCACGATGTTTTCCTTACCTTCACTCTCTGTAGGAGAGCAGGGCTGAGCCCCTGCAGCGGGGACAGGCTGCTGAAGTGATGTGTAATTCAAGTGTTGCCATTCGCTTAATCTGACACGTAATTTATAGGAACGTATATTCATCTCACTCTGCCTTATGTCAATTCAATGATGTTAGAAAGGCTAAAACCTAGTTATTTGGATCGTGATTCATGTGATCTATACATGACATGCTGTATGTAGCTATATCTGCTGCGCGAGTGGTTCTCTTTCTTCTCATGACGTCACGTCCGGGGTCGGGGTCCGTGGAGCTGGCGCGTGCACTACTCTGTCACTCGTCGTCGCTCCCCGCCAGGTCGATGACCTCCCCCGCGCCCGCCGCGCCCCCGCGCGCCGGAGCACCCCCCCGGAACCAGATACAGTTGAACCTGTCAAACACACACACAAACATACAATAACTCATATATAGTATTCGGTTTAAAAACATTTATCTTTCATTAAGCTTATAAATCACTTACATGAAAAACATAAACTGAAATATACATGTTATGTACGTTTACATTCTATGACTGTAGCTGTGGGCTCGGATCAAATCAGTCTGCAATTATACACTGAAGAGACCACACGTCGTTTTATTTCTGTGCCTGTGACGTAACCAAAATTAAGCTTTATCACCCCAACATATGGTCCAAAACGAGACGGATAAGAAGATTACTTACGACGTTTGGCTACGCGCACACAACCTGCGGCCGACTCGGAGAACAAAAGCATTCCTCAGATAAGAAGCGCTCGCGACAACTGATTTTTGCAAGTTTATGAAGATTTTAAATACGATCATATTCGTCAAGTTATTGTACAAGTTTGCATTATTGCGTGTATCAAGAAAGTTTATTGAGGAAACATGTCAACAGAAGAGTGTTTAGCGGTATTGTCCGACACGGCTACATTGCTAAACAATACAAATACAAATTTGAAGAAATGCCCTAAGGCCCGATTAACAAAGGGATACATCGAAACACGCATCAAGACCATAGACGAATACTGGACAATATTTAAAACAGCTCACCAAGACCTACTGAAGTGCACGCCGAGAGAGAAAAGGGCAGGACTGACATACTTCGTAAACAATGAGTACCATGAATATGAGGAGTTATATACATGTATGCAAGCTGACCTCAAGGATCTTTTAAGCACATTCACGCGATCCAATGCAGATAATCCAGGTCAGACCAACGAAGGCATTGTCAAGTTACCTCAGATTCACCTACCAACCTTTTCCGGTATATACGAAGAATGGCCGTCGTTCAAGGATTTGTTCACCACCTTAGTTCACCACAACGCATCCCTAAGCAAGGTACAAAAGCTGCATTACTTAAAGAGCAGTCTCACTGGCGAGGCTGAAATGTTACTAAAACACATTCAGGTAACAGAAAAAAACTACGACCCAGCATGGGAAACACTGCATGCACGATTCAGCAACAAGCGGCTGATAACAAATTCAATATTGAGGAAATTATTTTCACAAAAGAAGATATCGGTTCAAACGGCAAATAACCTAAAATCATTGTTAGATGTAACAAGCGAATGTCTGAATGGTTTAAAGAACCTCGATATTTCCGTGGACTGTTGGGACCCAGTAATAATATTTCTGGTGGTACATAAGTTAGACCCAGAGACACATCGTGATTGGGAAGAGAGTTCATTTAAGAATAATCAAGAAGAATTGCCGACGTGGACGGATCTAGTAACATTCTTACAAAACAAGTTCCGCACACTCGAACTGATCAATCCTGTTTCAAGAGACAAGCCGATCATGAAAGCAAAGGAATACGCTGCACATGTTTCTACAACTGACACCATCAGAACAACAAAAGAATGTCCTAAATGTAAAGAAAATCACACCTTATGTCATTGTAAGGAGTTCACGAAGATGGAAACACCCGCAAGATACGAATACGCAATGAACAACAATATGTTTCAATTGTCTGGCCCCAGGACACTCTGCTAAGAAATGTCGTCTCAACATGTCCTGTCGCAAATGTCAAAAACGTCATCACTCGTTGTTGCACACCAGCACTCCGAGCCCCAAGCCCACGACTGATCAACCAGACAATATCAATGTTCAAGTTCACCATGCCCAAGTCAAGCAAGAAGAAAAGGAAGTGAATCATACTACAGATAATGAAGAAACAAATCTTGAGATACCCGCACATTTCACTGCTGGAGATGTTACTGCGCTATTGCCTACTGCCCTCGTGCAAGTTAAAGATGAAAAGGGAAATACCACAATACTACGCGCTCTAGTAGACAACTGTTCCCAAGATACGTTTATAAGTGAGAGAGCCGCCCAAGCACTAAGACTCGAAAGAAAACCGGTAAACGGCACTATCATTGGAGTTGGCTCAACCAAAACTGTAGTAAAACATGTAACTGAGATCGAGCTTCTTTCTACCACCAACAAGGACTTTCATCTAAAAGTCAAGGCGTTTGTTGTCCCCACGAAACTCACATCACAACAACCGTCACAAGCAATATCTGATACAAGCACTTGGTCACACTTAAAAGGTCTAGTCTTAGCCGACCCCAAGTTTAATGAACCAGGAAGAATAGACTTATTACTAAGCGTTAAGGTGTGTGCTAAGATTTTTCAAGGAGAACTAATCAAAGGTCCCCCAGGTACTCCATGTGCCCAAAATACCACCCTGGGTTGGATTCTTTTAGGAGAAGTAGAAGAGAAAGTACCAAACGATAATATGGTAGCCATGCACGTTACCCTGGATATGGATGGTATGCTAAAAACCATGTGGGAGTTAGAAACAGATGACAAGAAACTGCTAACCACAGAAGAAAGAAGATGTGAAGAAATTTATCAAGCTACTCATTCCAGAACAGATGATGGACGTTATATTGTGAAGCTACCTACGAAGACAGACAACCTATTATCAACACAAGGAAATACAAGGGACATAGCACTGAAAAGGCTACACCAACTAGAAAGAAGATTCGAGAAGAATGAAGATTTAAAGAAAGAGTACCTAAAAGTAATGGATGAATACAAGGAAATGGAACATATTGAAGAAGTACCAGTTGATGAAAGAGGTAAAACTGCTGTGTACCTACCACATCACGCAGTCGTGAAGGAAGAGAAAGAAACCACGAAGGTCAGAATAGTTTTCAATGCATCCCAGAAGGGGAACAACAATGTATCATTGAATGACGAATTACTTGTAGGACCTCCTTTAAAAGAAGACATGAGAAACTTAACCACGAGGTGGAACACGTTTGTCAGGAATCGAGTTGTGGAAATTCTAGACAACTTCGGAAACAACTGGTACCACGTCCAAACAAATAACAACCCTGCAGACGCTGCGTCAAGAGGGACATCGGTTATCCACTTGAAGGATGATGAGATGTGGTGGAAGGGGCCAGAATGGCTTGGAGAAGAAGAAATCAAATATAGTAGACCTATAAATATGAGTACAAATTTGGAGAGGAAAGAAATTATTCATACCAATTTGAACATAACAACTGAAACAAAGGAAGAAAGTATGGCAAAAGAGTTTGCAGAATTTAATAATCTTACGGAACTACTGAAGACAATTTCATACTGCAAGAGATTTCTGAAGGGAAAGAATATGAAAGATAAAGAAGCACCCCTAACTACAAAAGAATTAGATGATTCACTGAAAGCATGCATAAAAATAGAACAAAGGAATAGTTTTGAAGATGAAATTATTAAATTAAAAGAAAGGAAATATGTTAAGAACAGCAGCAGATTAAAAACATTACAACCATTTTTGGATGAAAACAATATACTCAGGGTGGGCGGTCGCCTTCGAAACTCTGAAGTAGAAGAGGACAGAAAGCATCCTATTATACTTGACAACAAAGCTTTAGCAACTCTCATAGTAGCTGATGCTCATCACAAGACGTTGCATGGAGGAATCCAATTGATGATGGCGTTTTTACGGTCGAAGTATTGGATTCTTAAGTTGAAACAAATGGTCAAAGCAAATATTCGCCAATGTTTAATCTGTGCCAAGGAGAGTGCTACAACAAAAAGCCAATTGATGGGAGACCTGCCACGAGTTCGCGTGACACCTGCGAGACCGTTTTTAAATAGCGGTGTGGATTTCGCAGGCCCTTACCAGACACTCACGTCTAAGGGAAGAGGAAAATGTGCACATTTGTGGAGTGACCAAGGCAGAAATTTCGTCGGAGCCAATAAAGAGCTTATTGCGGCATGGCAGGATGCAAAGCTAACATTTGATAGTGATATAGCAGAATCACTTGCGCTTGATGGCACTCAATGGCATTTCATACCAGTATACAGTCCACACATGGGTGGTCTATGGGAAGCAGGAGTGAAATCCATGAAGCATCACATGAAAAGAATACTCACCCGAAATCTAACTTATGAAGAAATGACCACCCTACTATGTCAAATTGAAGCATGTCTTAATTCAAGACCTCTGAATGCTATCGAACACACAGATACGGATATGATTGAACCTCTAACACCGGGACATTTTCTTATCGGCGAAGCACCAATCAATGTACCGAGCCCGGAGTTTAAGGATGTTCCTATGAACCATTTATCACGCTGGCAGCATACACAGAAGCTATTGTCAGATTTTTGGCATAGATGGCAGCATGAATATTTATCTACGCTGCAACAACGATCAAAATGGCCAATGAAAAGTACAGAACTGGAGATAGGACAAATTGTACTTATTAAAAATGAAGGCCTTGCTCCGGGAAAATGGCTGCTGGGTCGCATAGTGGCAAAACATCCTGGCGCTGATGGTAGTACCAGAGTGTACAGCGTGAAAAGTGGTAGTAATGTGACAAAAAGAAATGTTACAAATTTATGTTTGTTACCCATAGATACAGCTACATGAATGTTTTTATTATATTATGTTAAAGGCCTGTATGTCCTTTGGTGGGCGGTATGTTATGTACGTTTACATTCTATGACTGTAGCTGTGGGCTCGGATCAAATCAGTCTGCAATTATACACTGAAGAGACCACACGTCGTTTTATTTCTGTGCCTGTGACGTAACCAAAATTAAGCTTTATCACCCCAACAATACATTAACCGTAGGGTAGTCCAATGGTAACACAGTGTGTACCATTTATACAAAACAGTTGCGGGTAGATATTGCAT
Organism: Carcina quercana; assembly: GCA_910589575.2. NCBI lineage: Eukaryota > Metazoa > Arthropoda > Insecta > Lepidoptera > Depressariidae > Carcina > Carcina quercana. The sequence continues at coordinate 7,149,062 of OU342454.1, read as the reverse complement.
AGTTGCTGTAGAGAACAATAAATGAGAACTTTTAAAATCGTAGATCTTTAGTAATTTTTTGAAGACAATGAGTGACTGACTTTCTTTTATACTGTTAGGCAACTTGTTGTATAATTTATCTCCTTCATACAATATATTTTTCTTGCCATATTTCAGTTAACATTATGACATTGTAGAAACTAAACATGTTCAGTACAGTGCTATTATAGGTACATTAAAAGCCGTTAGGGTTTCCGGGAAACTAAACTCTGAGAGACGGACCAGGGCGGCTGAGGTGTCGCGGCCGAGTCGAAGTCAAAGGTTGAGGTGATAGCTAAAATGGTTTGCAGGAGGGTCATTTAGAAATCCTAAATCCGTGTGTGTAGTAACGGGAGTGTCTCACCGTTTGACCAGGTCCATGACCGCGTCCATGGCCTCGCACCGCAAGCCGACCAGCGCTGGAGCACCGAGCCCCTTCTCCCTGAGCACGGGGCGCATGGCGCCGTCGCGCGTGTCCAGCATGTGCAGCGCCCGCCCGCACAGCACCAGCCGCCGGCACACCGACACCGACGACAGCGCACACAGCACCTGACACAACAACACCGTACAACACGGTTACTATAAGTTTGAACGTGGCGTCGATGACGTCACTGCGACAGGACGAACGCGGGGTCGCATTCCAGCGAGGTACAATCTTTTAGTAAACACTTTATACGTGTATAGTTACCGGAAAAACAATTTGAAAAATCACATCGACTGCGCAGTAAACGATCTTCGGATCTCATCGTCGGGGCGCGGAGGGGACTGTGCGAAGGCGCGTGATTGGCCGAACTCATCCCCGCTATGAACATTTTTGTTTCAAGTAGTTTACCGGGAACTATACCTGCCATAGATCCTCCACATCTCGCCGGGTGTACACTATCCTAATATAAGACACTAGCAGCCCGTCCCGGCTTCGCACGGGGTAGACAATTATTTATTTTTGGAAATTTGGATATAAAACACTTTTTTTCACAAATATTTTTATTTATTAAAAAATTATTATTTATTAATTATTTATTTAAAAAAATTATTTCAGTGCCCCCTCCACCCCGCCCGCCGCGATGCCCGGCGCGCTTTTCAGACTGCAGCGCAAACAACGGCCACGGCGCTATGGCGGTTTTGTTTACTGTTTGAATTTTTTAATTCGTAATATCTTTTGAATGGAAAGTCCAATTTAAATAATTTAAAAACTATTTTATAGGTAGTTAAATGGTCTTGACCATAAAATAATTTATTTGGATAAGGATTAATATAAACACATAAATAGCATGGTTTGAATTTGGTTAGCATTTTCATTAATGTTTAAAATGAAAAAAGTTGTTGTAGTGACATAACTACAATAGTTGGACATATGCTACCGCGGAGTTTTTTGTAGACATTATGATGTTCTTCAATATTGTTGTACATTATTTTGTTCTATCGCTAATAGTTTCGGCAGCGCATTCGACGAAAGACATTTTAAGACTCATTTTTCTACACCTTCGGTTACATTGTTCAAATTTTACCAAGGATCCCTAATTTTTTTCAAAATGAAATGTAGCCTATGTCAAACTGGAAGAATGTAGCATTCTATTGGTGAAAGAATTTTTTAAATCGGCCCCGTACTTTCTGAGCCTATTCATTACAAACATACAAAAATAGGTACAAATCTTTCCTCTTTATAATATTAGTGTAGATATGTATACATGAGTATTTATGCCCCTTCGGCCCTGTCCCGCGTGGTGCACTATGTCCCATACACTCTCTGTTGGAGAGCAGGCCTAAGCTCCTGCAGTGGGGACACATATAGACTGTTGATGATGATTATCACGCACCTGTGCGTACACGAGGGGCTTGGTGGTCAGCCTCTTGTACACTTTGTCTTCGATGAGCATGCGGTCGGGGGCCGAGCTGGAGCCCGCCCGCCTGACCACGCTGGGGCCCGCGCTGGTTCCCTCGTCGGCCAGCAGATTGTCCGCGTGCCTTATGCTCGCGAACGACTTCACCTTGATCTTGGGAGTGTGGTCGCGCGCGCCGCCCGCCTGCTCCCCCCGCTCCTCCTCCACTGGCTCCCCCGCTTCCTCCGGGAACACAATCCTCCTGCGAGCACAGAGCATCACGACCATTACTACGAAGGAAGGACAACCAGACGCACTCACATCCAGTGTGTATATATCTTGTACCAGGTGCGACAAGCATAGTTCCTTGCATCCGCTCTTACATAATACATAATCAATACAAATTTCAAGTGCGAGTCGGTATATGAATAATTTAACATACTGAAAATCATATTTTACAAGAATACGTTGTGCCGCTGCACCGGACCGAGGAACTGTACTTGCAGATATGTGACAGATACATTGCTGTACTTGTGCTATGAGACCTTGTTTGTGGATGAATTGAGGATTCCAGGTGGACGGGAGCACCCTGCAGGTTTGATTCCTTTTACGACGAAAAAATGCGCGTGACTTGCGTATAGTTGCGTGTACGCGCTACTCAGAAAAGGGGTCTTGACAGACAGACAGACTGTCAACAAAGTGATTATATACGGGTTCAATTTCTTTTCGAGGTCGGGAACCGTAATACAATTGCTAAGCGTGTTTGACCCCGCGTCATCATCATCAACAGCCCATATATGTCCCCACTGGAGGGGCTCAGGCCTACTCTCCTACAGAGAGTGTATGGGCCATAGTCCACCACGCGGCACCAGTGCGGATCGGCGGACTTCACATGCCTGTTCAAGACATGCAGGTTTCCTCACGATGTGTTCCTTCACCGTTAAGCAATCGGATAATGTACTTGAATTGAAAAACAACTCATAGATACCCGGCTGGATTCGAACCCGGTACCCTCAGATTGAGAGTCCGCGCCGTATCCACGGCGCCACCGACGCTTATTGTCGTGCAATAGATACAAAATATTAATTACGTCGTGGAAGTGACGTGACACCTGCATGTATGTATGGATAGTTCCCGGCTAGCAACTTCAACAATAATGGGCATAGTGGGGGTGAGTTCGCGCATCCCGCGCGACAGAGACGCAAGGGACTGTTCTACGAGACTTAACGCGTTCGAAATTAACGCCCCGCCCCCTTTCCCGCAGAACGTGAGAAGGATGCTACATAAGCATTCTCACTGACTGTTCTTACTGGCTTCGAAATAACATGCCCCTCCCGAGCCCCGCCAGGGACCTGAAAATCGTTTACAGCGCAGTCGAGGTCATTGTTCAAGGAAGGATGCTATGTAAGATCGGTAGGGATTGTATGAGACATAACGTGTGCGTGTGTGACCTTGTGAGATTCCTGGCGTCTATGGTGAGGTAGACGGGCTTGCCGGCGGGTATGGGCGCGTCCGTCACCACCACGAAGTGCTCCGCGAGCCGGAGCGCGGGCGCCGCTCCGTCCACGCAGAGCACCGCCGCCCCCTCACCGCTGCTCCCCGCGCTGCGCGACAGCACGCGGGCTACCTCGCGCGCGTCTATCTCCTCCAGCTGCGCCAGGCCGCCCGGCTCCAGCCACCACGGCTCCAGACACTCACCTACCACATACAACACACAGACTAGACTACACGAAATGACAAAACGCTACCTGAGGGCTGCGGTTCATTACAAATCATAAGTATATGCGAACGCATTTACAATAACTAAAACGAGTACTTAAATAAATGGTCCTAAATTTATTGCTGTTCTTATATGAAGTGGTCATTGGAAATCGCGCCTGATTCCCTTGGGGGCCATAAAGCTTCTGTAAATGAACGACAGACACTTCACGCCGGGACTGCACCTTGTGCAGTTGCACTTTTACTAATCGTGTAAACACTACTTACCTTTAAAGGTAACATATTACCACAAGGTTGATGGTAGCTCACTTCAGTCCTTGAACAATCGAGGTCTGGGTACGATCCTGGCTCCTAACAATGAGTTACAATTTGTTGTTTATGTACGAATGATAACAATCATTACCATTGGCTTTTCGGTGAAGGAAAACATCGTGAGGAAACCTGCACACTCCTGAGAAGATCAAAGGTGTGTGTGAAGTCTACCAATGCGCACTGGTCCCGCGTGGTGTACTATGTCCCATACACTCTCTGTAGGAGAGTAGGACTGAACTCCTGCAGTTGGGACGTATATAGGCTGGTGATGATGATGAATGTATGCGGAGAGCGGAACACCGAGTTGAGTAGATCACGGCCAGTAGTGGTGCGCGTATGATGATGATGATACTGTAGTGATGTTCTCACCGCGCGTGTCGGCGGCGGCGCTGGCGGCAGCCTCCGTCGAGGACACACCAGTATCTGGTGGGGCCCCGTCAGACCCAGCCGCCGGGTCAGCGGCAGCGGCCGGGGCGGGGGGAACAACCACCTGCAGTTGATTACATTATCATAATCCGTATCCACATTAATACTGGACATCACTGTGTCATCTGTGTGTGTGCCTGTTCCCCAGGAACATCAACATGTGTCTGCTCATCAAAACACCGGGAACTATATTTATGATTCGCTCGTGAGACAGCATCGCCGCACACGAATTAAGTCACGATCGACTACAAGTCGCATGAGAACAGGTGTGACCGTATTTTTGAATCATTCACCTCCGGTGATGCCAATATTTTTTAAATGTTTAAATTAACTGTTTCACGCAGAAAAATTAAAACCGGTAGTTATAGCTAGGAAAAAGTAATTGCAATTTTTGGAAATTATATTCTTAATAAGAAACTACTTGAACTGTTTGTTAGAATAGCATAAAACTGTAAATGAAAATAAAACTATTTAAACTATTTGTTTGAATTGATAGAACCGGTAATTTGCGCATCGAAAACGGAACTCAAAGTACTCTGAACTGTGGGTACTGTCAATGTCAATCAATGTGATGTCAGTGTTCGACGATGACGTTTACTGTATAGGTCGCCTCTAACAAGGAGTGGTTGAGACCACTCGGCCAGACGAGCGATTCACAAATATCAAATTTAAAAAGTCGAACGAAATCAGTAGAAATCGAGCGCTCGTAGCGCGTCGAGCGAATCAAAAATATAGCTCCGTAACGGTTTTATTGTGACAGAGTTATCAGACGTGCCGCAGTAGAGTCACGCTGCTGTCATATGCGTGATGACTCACCTGGAGGGAGTTGTGCGCCTCGTGCCGCGCGCTCTCCGCCAGTGACGTCACGCTCGTGATGACCGGGTATAACTGCTCGCTCGGCTGCGCACACGACCCCCACGTCAATCAACGGACACATACATGTAGTAACACGGCACTGGACTGATTATCAACACAGTTACTTTATGCGCTAACGTAATTTATAATAAAAAACTAAAAATATAAAAACCTAGACCCTCTAACACCGCCCCAGTGCAAGTGACAGCTGCCTGTCAGAGATGTGGATAATATATTATGCTATGTTTGTGGACGTGATCGGCAACGACCGGGGCCCTCACTGAACGTACAGTGCCCGCAGCCACTTGAGATGCATAAATATACTTACTAGCGTATATTTACAAATATATCTTCAACAGATATGCATATATTCGCACACCGGGAGCATATTGAAAACCAGCGCGGTGCAGCTGATCCCTGCCACCATATGCTCCTATTTAGCTGTAATACTGTTAGTTGTTCTGGACATAAAACATTTATCTTTCTTTCTTTCTTTCTATAAATATAATAACCGGTCACATGCGAGTCTGCATGTGGATAATTAATTAAAGAAAATCATACACACATGCACCGAACAATCCTCTAACGAATGCGAATAAATACAACACATTTTAGATTTAGTTTTGCTCCGCGTCACTAGATGGCGACACTAGTACTTTAAAACGCACGTTTCTCAACCAAAACAAATTTAACTTTGCAGTTTAATTCAATACTCGATGTATGGCTTTCAACTGCAAAGTTAACTTTGTAATCATAAAAACACGTTCCGTCGGACTCACGTGCGCGTGTGTGTATACTGTGTTGTACCTGGTCGTGTTGTGTGACGTCATGGGTGTTGTCGCGCGAGGCGCTGCTGCGCGCAGGGCGTCGCCGCTTGGGCGCCGGCTCGAGGGGCGGGGGCGGGGGCGGGGGCGGCTCCTGGCACGGTGGTGTCTCGTCACACTGGTGATATGACAACTGGTGCTGCTGTCCTGGTAATTGTTGTTGCAGGTCGGCTTGTGTCGCTGCTGTACCGGGGTGTTGTATCTATAAACAAGTATAGCACGTAGATGAAACCGTCAACATGTACAGCCACGCCCGCGCCGCTCTACAGTAGTATATGTACAAAAAATAAATACAACATTGATTTCCCTGCTGAAAGTAACAGCGTCTCGAATCACCTGATTCCAAATTCACCCTTCCACCGTCGACACAGTATCTAGAGAGATATCATCATCACCGTCCTACCTGACAGTGTCCACTCCAGACCAAGAAGCGATGCGTCATCAGATGAGTCCTTTGTCTCCAGCTCTCTCTATAGCTTTCCCGAATATATCGATTGTTTTATTGAAAATTAACGATGAAAGAATGGCAGTTGAGTATTGTGAGCTGTGAGTACCTGTATGTTGATGAGGAGCTGGTTGTTGCCGATGGGGTCGAGGGTCATCACGGGCGCCACGTGGTTGACGAGCGCCAGTCCCGGCTGGTTCATGATCTGGATGTAGCCCTGGTTGAGCGGCATGTGAGGCTGCATCAGCGGCACCGGACCAAACACCTGACCAGTAAAGATAATCTTTATCCCGGATAGGCTATTGATCCTTATGTTCAAACGCAACTATGCTGGATACATGTAGTGCCAAAGAAGCCCACTCCGCAGCTGGTCTTCCGGAGATTGATGATAGTAACAATATTACGTTAGTAAATTATACGACTACATTTTGAATAGCAGTAAAGCTACCAACAATAGACACTACCACATAGCTACATACTCAATCACACAAGTTACACGGGTTACCTGTTCCTCGGTGCGTTGTATGCCCTCCACGGTGGAGTCCACGGCGAGGTAGTGTTGGTGCACGCCCACCGACTGACCCTCCTGCTGCGGGCCCCGGCTCACCAGGAGGCTCCCGCTCTTCTGACTCACGTACCGCACGGTCTGCAGGGTGCCGTGGTCGGAGGGCACCTGACCGACTGTCGGGTGGATCGTCAACATCCGGTGGTTGTAGGACGCGGGGTCCGTCTGGCTTATCATTACGTTCTGTCCTTGTTCCACGCTCTTGTAATATTCCTGTAGCACCTGGTCGACAAAAATAAAAGCATTCGTACCATCTGTACAACGTTCACAATGGTAATGTAAAATTCTAAAACATACGTACATTTCAGAGAGAAGGAAAAATATGAGACCCAAATACGTCCCTTGGAGTACACCACTCCCGATTAAGAACGGTTAACCTCAGATTCACGGACAAGTGTTTTTTATTCATTACTTTGTTGTACCTGAAGCTCGTGCTCATGGCTTTACTGAAAAATGTCCACTGAAACTGCGCTGCAATCATTACCCACAATGGTTCACTTTGTCTAAAGCCTTACTGAAATCAGATGATATTGATTTTTTAAATGATAGACCAAACTTGTTTACTTAGTTTGGAAAGACCAACAACTAATGATAGATAATGTATAACCAAGTAATACTGTTAATATAGGAGAGACAGCTTTGATTGCAATTTAAAACTTGTTCGTCTAAAGTTCCGCCTTCTACGCACCTGTGGTCGTGCGGCGCTTGCTGGCGCGACGCCAGGCAGCTGCAGCGACACCTGCGCCGCCCGCCACGGGGGCCCGGCCTGGGAGGGGCCCGCCCCGTTCTCCAGGTCTGTCACCGCACCGGGGTCACACTGTACTGATTGTGTCTCCAGACCAGCATTCCTCCACGGCGGGGCGCTCGAGATCGCTGCCCCGGGCTGTTTACCTTCACTAGCCGCTGTCGCCTCTACAGGTTTCTTGACTGAGCTCTGTTTTGCTGCTGGTTCAACCAATTTCATAGACGGCTCCACATAATTAGAGTTAGGTGCACTAAATACTCTAACTCTTGCCGGCTTTACTGTATTCTTAGGTGTAGTGGTAACCAGCGCCGGTGTCTGTTGAGGTGCGTGATCCACTGACGCTTCTCCGGGTAGCTTCACAGAGTTCTGAATACGTCCAGTTTTCACTGTCAATTCTGGCAGCTGTTCCAGTGAGTTCAGTAAAGACCCGTTAGCTTCTGTTAAATATGGCTTCAGTACGCTCCGTTTAGACACACTGCGGTCAGTCGTCTTTGTAACAGGGCTGTGGACAATGTTCGTTCTACAGGCACGAACAACTTCTGAAGTCACGTGTTGTTTTATTATTTCCGGTTTGGATGTACCCGCTGCTGCTGCTGTAGCAGGGCGCGGCGCGGTGCTCGGTTTGGACGCACTAACGGGTTGGTTAATGATGTCTGGTTCAGACGTACCAGCTGCCGTCGGCGAGGATGACGCAGGTTGAACACGTTCCGCCGTGTCCAGCGTGCATGCACTAACCTCAGCAGTGGCTGCTGTCGGCGCCGCGTCTGGTCCGGGTGACTTAGACACTGGCTGAAGTAGTTTCATAAGTACATTCGATTTAGATAAGGTTACAATTTTAGTTCTAGGTGCTGCGGCAGCTGCCATTGGGACGGTTATTAGATTTCTTTTCACTATAATCCTTTTAGGTCCGCTGGTCGCAGCTCGGCTCACGGAGACGGTCTCAGAATCACCAGCCCCGGGCTGGAGCTCCGGACACGGTTTGTTCGGAACCACAGCTTTATCTGGAGAGCTATTTTCGCTGGAGAATGTTCTGTTCGCAGTGGGTTGCACGTGATCAGTTTTGGAAGTAGGTTGCGAGTGATCAGAGTTGGAAATGGGTTGCGTGTGATCAGTTTTGGAGTTGTGTTGTTTGCTGGTGACTTGGGTCCGCTTTAGCACGCACGTGACGGTGCCCGCCGGCGCCGACTCACCGCCCACTGCCTGCACCGGGTCCGGGACAGGTGTGGGACCCGTGGTGCCGCCGGAGCGCGCCTGGACGCACACAGGCTTGTGAACCAGTTTGACGACAGTCTTGTTGTTGACTCCTTTCCCCGCGTCGACTTTGTACATTTTGTTGAACCTGCAACCACGCCGCTCTCAGACACAACTTTACAACATAATATCTGCTGAGGAAACACGTTTATATGAACATATCGACTCTTGCTGCTATGCATGAGGTTTAATGCCCGCTCTCTTTCCATCGCGTAAGCGTATATCTCTCATGTTCGCGATTTTAAAAAGAAAAAAATATACCTACACTAATGTTATACAGACGAAAGGTTTGTTGAATAATCTCAAAAACTACTGGACCGATGTCAAACATTATTTCACCTTTACGATGCCACATTATCCTTGAGTAACAGAGGGTATACTTGTTTCATTGGTATATGTTCTACTGCCCGCGCGAAGCCGGGGCGGGCCGCTAGTATTACATAAAACACGGAGTATCGATCCGCGCTGGCAACACTGACGTTTAAAAAACCCGGTCAAGAATGAGCTGTGCCTGCAGACGGAAGAAATGTAGTTGTTTTTGATAGTATTTTAAGGAATGCACTTAGTTACGACGCTCGAGTTAGACGGAGCGATGTACAACATAGGAAGTCTGTCAGCCCCCGGCAGCCGGCAGCCAGCAGGCAGCTGCAGTGCGCCGGGTTGTTGCAGATCACCTCACGTACACATCGGGCCACGGTATTATCACATATCTTACCTCTCCGATACCCCGAGGTCGTTGGTCGAGGTGACCACTTCATGTGCGTTCACCATGGTGAACAAGTTCCTGGCGAGGGCGGGGGTGGTGGTCGCGGGGGTGCTCGACGTCACCCCAGTCACGGAGGGCCGCGACACCTGCGCGCGCGCACACATAGTGACAACATCACACAAGTGTACATCTTCAAACTATTCGCTCGATAGTTCCATACAAAATTTCTGTTGCCATATTCTTTTAAAATAGAATTACTGGCTTTGATAAGTAATTACATAAAATAGGAGATGTAATTATAGTGTCGCGAAATAAATATCATCATTAATTTACAACTTCACAGTTAGCTACAATAGCAGTTACGCAGCTAATGGTTCATAGATGGCGCTTTGAACAATAATCGAAAAGAGTATTTAAAATGTAAATTGTGATTCACTGTGCAGTTGTATGTTAATGATACTCATTTCGCGACATCACAATCTGATGTACTATTTTTAGATAGTTACTGCATAACTCCAGACATTATATTTTAAAAGATTATGGTATAATAACTTTTGTTTGAAAATGTTACCGAGTGAATAACCTTAACCAATTTGTGATCAGGACCAGCATTATAGTTACTTCCTTGAATGCGCCGTGATGGATCGCATAAACAAACAGCTGCCAGCGCCCCTCACGGTGGGACATGCCACTATTTTTTTAGTGTAATTACTAACGTGTATAATATACTCCTTAAGAGGCCATAGAGCTACAGTGGCTCCCTTTTTATATCTTTTCTAATTTTTTAAAATTGCTCGAATTAAATTTTTTATTTTACATTTTGCTTTGTTATTACATTTTGACTCATAACAACATTATTTTACGAGATAACTCAAATATTGTTTTAAGTTTCATACATTATCTACTTCAATGCGCAGACGTGACGTCACTCCTAGGTACCGGAATCACTGTTCGACGGGTTATATTAGGAAAACTATAAGTCATATCGAAAAATCTTCAACAAGGCTATTTATCTTTTCACGCGGTCTCTATAATGAGGGAATTTTTTTTTGTCGTCATCCGTATCCTAAGTGGGAGCACGAGTATACGTTGTTTTTAGTTGTATTAGTTTCTCATTGTACATTTAATATAAATGATGTTTGTGCATGTGTGTGTGTTGTGTACCTGGACGAACGCGGGGGCGGGTGCGGTGGGCGGTGGACGCTTGATGACGTTCGGCAGATGGAAGTACTTGGAGTGTAGCTGCTTCTGCCGCTCCCACTCGAGCAGGTCGTCGTCGAGGGCGGGGTCCGGGGGCGAGGGGGGGCGATTGCGCTTGCGCTTACACGCGGGACCTGCGCACGCGAAACGTGTATACAGACCGCGCACAGCGGGAGAGGGACGCAGCTGCGGACACTCACCGGGCTTGCTGGCGGGTGCAGCCGGGGCGGGCGGTGGAGCCGGGGCGGGGGGCGGAGTCGGTGCAGCGCGCTGAAACACACAACAACCAAAGTCACCGCGGTCGCCGCGCCATGCGCCAGCTCGTGATGTCCTCTAGGCGAGGGTAAATCCAGACCGATGCATCCAGACTAATGACTGGGCACCCAGAGCGCACCCAATAGCCTTAAGGCTGGTTTACACGATGGCAGTGACTGGATCCAGTGATTCTTAATTATAGAGCCAGAAGCTGAGTACATTTAGACAGGATCGGCAGTCAGGTCAGTTGTCTGGCAGTAAAGCTGTTTAATAGGATGCCCAAAGAATTAAAAAACATAAACAGTCTAAAACTTTTTAAACATAAATTGAAACATCATCTTTTTGGAAAAGTGCTGTTACAACACGGACGAATTCTGACGGTTGGAGTAGTTCAATTAATCTGTGATTATTATTTCCTTTTGCTGTAACTGGCTTTAAAGGTAATTGTTATTGAATAAATTTGAATTGAACTGTGGAATTATTGACACCGGTGGTCGTTACTAACTTACTAGGATCGACAATAGACAACAGAATGGCTGCGGGTCGTCCTATAGCGGGTGTCTCACTCTTGCAAGTATAGTATTGCCATTATCCATCTCGCCCGCGATAAACTTGTCCGCGCGGACACCATCGTATTCCCAACACTCTGTAATGTGCTTCATGAGGAATAACAGGAACTGATTTATAAATTATATATTAAACGCTAGGGGAACAACAATAGGGTTTTAGACGCCTAGACAATTCCCAACTTTTAGCGTTTTTTTTACTAAATATCGAACGCAGTTTTTCAAGACGTGTTGCGAACTCCATGAAGTAATAATACACAACAGTTATTTATACTTTTAAAGCGGTAATTTGTCGAAGCTCCGTATCAGTTATTTTGCATAACGTTTTGATTTGAATGTCGTCCTCGAACTCTATAGAAGACTCGTATTATATAATCGTTAAGAAGATTCGTTTCCTGTGAGCGTGTGCCAGCACCTCCGCGTGATGTGCTCCCTCGAGGTGCGCGCGTGACGGCCTCTCCACGGAGCGCTGCAGCAGCTTGGCGACGCCGTCCTCGAGGGCGCGCTGGTCCCTCGCGAGCTGCTCCCCGCGCATGGCCGCGTGGTCCAGCAGCAGGTGGCTGCAGCAGCAGTCGCACGCCCGCTGGTCGCGGTGGTGAGATCTGACAGCACCACACCAGTCATGTTCAACGTGGTTATTAAAAATCACACACTGCACCACACGCTACTTGGTTCAATCACACAAAATAATGTCGGAAACACCAAGTGTGTGTGTCTATAGCAGCGCCTGCGCCTGCGCCTCACACCCGCAGCGGAGATAACTGTTATAATACAGTTCTGCAATTATTTTGAATATTTCCTTGTACACGTCGCCTCCTGTACACCAGGTTTTGGCAGAATTTTAATGAAGTTGGTAGTTTTCATTAACATTAAGAATTGAATTGATATTCATTTCGCGACGCTACAATCCGATCTCCTACTTTTAGGTAATTAGTATTTGGTATGGAAACATTCTGCGCGGATTCTCGTTAAGTGGTGTGTGTGTGTGTGAGTGTCTCACCCGTGCAGGTCTAGGTCGGGCGCGATGGCCCCGCGGTTGGCTCTCGCGCTGAGCCGCCTCCTGGCGTCGTTGATGGCCCGGTGCCTGCGCGCGGGGCAGCAGTAGCTGCCGCCCGCCGCCGCCCTCCGGCGCGCGGACGCGTTCCGCCCCGCCGCCGAGCGGGCCCGCGCCTGACACACGCACACGTCATCGACACAGTTCACACTCTACTCTGCCATCGTCAAGTACGCGCTTAGCTGCCATAATCTATTCATGACTTGTTCTTACACAGCTGCTGTCAAACTTTGGTAAATAATAAAAATAATAAAATAAACAAAACAAGTGGTATCGTTGACAGAGACAGTGTCGTCATGTGTGGACCGGACGGCGCCGCGCTGGAGAGCGGTGTGCGGGGTTACCTCGCGGCGGTCTCTAGCAGCGCTAGGTAGGGTGGGGTCGCGCGGGCGCTGCGCACGCGCTGCGAACAGTGAGCGACTCACCGACAGACGGGTCAACATGTCCACCAGCTGGCTCTCGTCGGGCGCAGCGACACGCTCTGTAACAAACACGAGACGCAGTCAGAGCCCGCGCGCGTCCCGAGGGCAGCGTGTGCCGTGCGTGCATCGCGTGTAGCCGCACCGGATGTCGTGTCGGCTGCGGACAGGGTGAACTGGTCGCCCTGGGCGTCGGCCCTCGCGGGGGCGACGGGCTCCGGGCTTCCGGGCGTGAAGTCCGGGTCCCTAGAGTCCTCGTGAGTTGAGTCTTCGTGAGTGGAGTCCTCGTCCGTAGAGTCCTCGTGCGGAGAATCTATTTGAGTGAGCAGATGCTGGCTCGAGTCGTAGTCCTCGTACTGCGCCTGAAGTGAGACAGACATATATCAACGTATTTTCTTTCTTTCACACATCACCAGCCTATATACGTCCCCGTTGCAGGTCTCACTCCTACTCTCCTACAGAGAGTGTATGATAGATTGGTAGACTTCACACACACCTTTGTATTTCTTTTCAGGAGTGTGCAGGTTTCCTGACGATAATTTTCTTCACCGAAAAATTGTACCGGACATAGAAATAGCATTGAAACAATAAATAGGAAGCAATATACACTTCTCATCAGAAAAATCGAAACACTTGCGTTTTTATGGTTTCAGTCGTAATTTAACACAAAAGAGTTTTCATGACATGAAAAAATCTCATGGTTGCATATCCAACAACCCACTCATTGGTAAATGGTGGTGGTGGTTATATCGGCAGCTACTATTGATACAGTTACCGTTGCGGCGGTGAGGGGCGCCACCTGCGCCGTGAGTATGTTCTGGTTGATGCGGCGCACCACCTCGATGTCCACGAGCTCGACGCGCTTCAGCACGCGCCGCTGGTGCCGCGGCCCCGGCCTCGCGCCCCGCCCCCGACCCTGCAACACACACCGCGCTCAGTGCAAGGACACGCCGCACTCGCACCCGCCGCGGGACGCTCGTCCACCTCCTATCTACGCACGGTGTACGCGACTAGCCTGGCTCACCTTCATTGCTGCTATATGTTATTTCTTCCTGCACTATAAACGCTTTCCTTGCTCCTTCCGTGTTTGTTTTACTCCTTCTTAAAACTTGAAACTAGAAATTGGGTACGCTGGACAGCTGGCCAACCTAACAAGCTACATGTTTATCAACGATGACTCATCAAATGGGCTACACATGATTAACCCGGCTGAATAGCTTTAGAAAATACCACATTAAATGAAAAAATTAAAAAATAATCAGAATGGATATAGTAAGCTGTCCTCAAAAGATAGACATATGCCATCGCTGACTTTTTTGTAGACCTATGTAAAACAAACAATCCCACGGTACGTAGTTTTGCTATATCTCAAACCGCTCTAAATAAATAGCTTCTGGAGCACATGTTCTACTCTATAGACGAATTCTTAAGATTTTGATTATCGCTCCGACACACACTTAATTCCACTTACACAATTAATTTATAAACATATATATTATAAGTTAGACATAAACAATGTTGCGTGCTGCAGATTATGGATAAATAGGATTGAAGCAACTTTATATTTATTTTACCACCTTTGTACAAAAACCTTATTTTTTGCAATTAAAAAAATTGATTTTGATTAGGCAGCGTTTTTGATGCACGCTCCGAGAAATCGCCATGTTTCAACGAATATGCACCAAACCTACAGGATTATACACTTAGACGTTTCCCAGGAATCACTCCGTTGATATATGAAAACCGCATAAACGTCCGTTCAGTGGTGTTTGAGTTTACCGCGAACAGACGGACACGCGCGCAGAGGGACTGTGTTATGTCACTGACCTCGTCCGATAGTCTCTGCAGGTCGACGGTGAGGGGCGTGCAGCGTCGCAGCTGTTCTCTCAGGCGTGCGGTGAGTGCGGGCGGGTCCCTCAGCGTGCGCAGACGGCGCCACGAGTACCACCGACGCACCACCCCGCCGCCCCCGCCGATCCCCACGCGCACCCACGACCACCGGCCGCGGTCCTCGTCCACGCGGGTCACGCGCACGTAGCAACCCAGCGACAGCTTAGGGTCTGTCAACAACGAGACCTACAGCTCCCACACAGTCTCCACACACAATAGTACGAAAATCTATTCAAGAGACAACACTTCACACCTGAACGGCTCCTAAGCTTTTATAGAGCCCACTGCAGCTCACTGACTCGTCGACATATGTCGAGGCGATAACAGATTAGTGAAAGTCTAGCGAGCGTGTATGTTCTATAATAAGTGGTTGCACTCACCGGAGAGGTGCGAGCAGTCCTCGGCCTTCTTCTCCGTCTCGTGTGACGCGTGGTCTCGCTCCGACACAGCGCCACCCTCCACGGACACCTCTGCATCATTTGCAACACGCTCGTCTGTTTCGTGGAGGTTTGGTCCGGTGTCGCCACCAATATCGGATACGATGTTTTCATTTCCTTGTACTGGAACTGCACTATCTTGATCGTCGATTTTTTGTCCATTGTTTTGGTTCATTTCAATGTCTTGATCCTTGATATTTGTTTCACTTTCTTTTCCAGCATCGGTCAAGTTATCTTCATTTTCTTGCACTGTCACTACACTGTCATGATCAATATTACCATCACACGATACGAGTGTATCAGAGTTGTTTCGTTGACTGATATTGGGTTCACACTCTCGAACCAGGTTTAAATCAGTAGAGTCTAATTCTTGGTCTATTACTAAATCTGCAGGCTCGCTGGGGTCATCTAGATACCCGTCGCGCGGACTTTCAGATGGTGGAACACTATGAGTACTTTCTTCTCTTTGTTTGCCTGCATCTGCTTGGTTGTTTATTCGAGTAATTGTTTCAGTAACTGTTCCTACCACAGAGTCGCACAGATCCATGTCCGATATGTTTTCTAAATGGTCAGCCTCTTTAGAGTTGGATCCAACGTCTGTGGGTTCGCATATTCGATTAGTTTTACTATTGAGAGACTCTTGTTCATGTTGTGTTTCATCTGTTTCAGCCAGGTGAACACTTCCGTTATTTACATTTCCACTAACGACATCGTCATCAGGCACACGTTGGTCTATATTATTTACTCTATTATTTGGTTCAAATTGGCTATTTACTTCATTTCCTGTATAGCTTTCAACCGTTTCTTGACTAATTATAATTTGGCTAATGTTTGCTTGCACTATGTCAATGTCTTTGCTATTTTTACCTTTATGTTCAGACAAACTATCTTCAGACATATTTGCGTCTAATTTTTCCTTACTCGAACTAATGTCTGATATTTCATTTACTTCTTTCATATCAACGTCTATGGTTTCGTTACACGTCACTGGATTGGCTTCACTCCCATCGTCTCGCAACATCTGTTTATTTGACTCACAAGTAACGATCTGATTTGAATCTGTATTCTTTTGATTAGTCATCACATCGGCTTTGTTAATATCACATTGGTCTTTGACTACATGACACTCATCACCATCTTTTATCTGATTCTGAAGATAAAGATCTGGTTCAAGAATGATATCTGATTGTTTAACTTCGCCTGTATTATTTACCGTAGGTTCACTCGTAACCAACGTTTCATCATGATTAACGTTAGGCGTCAAGTCGGTAGGTTTAACATGATCATTACTGCTGTCAGCTCCCACTTCTGCAACAGTCAATGGGCAGTTTGCAGAAACTGCAGGTTTACTGTTATCATCCATGAGATTTTTATTTCCAGTCGTGTCTGTAATTATTTTCGAATCATCTAACTTAATAAAATCAGTCTTGTCAGCGTCGCTATCACATTTATTCCGAACGGCATCAGTTTTCCCCTCCTCTTGCATACAGTCCCCGCGCGTTGCTACGTCACCCGAGGTTTGGTTTAATGAATTGAGATGTGTATCGTCTATCACGAGTGCGTCGGATTCATCATCGTCCGAGTCGTTGATAGCAATATGACCGGTGGCGCTGGTGTCGTCATCGCCACAGCCCTGCGCATCAGTTGTGACATTCGTATCTTCAGCCGGCGCACAAACACTGGCATGTGGAATGTCAGTAGACGGTAGAGCGACATTTTCTGCATCAGCTTCTTTTAAAGCTTGATTATCATCCCTATCATGTGCGACATGGTCATTGTCTCTTCCACTAGGAACGTGATGACCCTCACTAGAAGGCTCACCCTCTTTTTCTGGTGCTACTTCGTCGTTCTCATAAAAATCATCGTCGTCATCGTCGTCATCGAACATAATCATCGCTTCAACTTCGCTGGGGTCTAAGTTCTTCAGTAGCTCTACAGTGGACTGCCCTGTGTCTGTGGTCGGTACGCTGCTACTTGGAGTTGATTCAACATCTTGAACGCTACTAGAGCTACCTTCTTCTACCTGATGACTGGTGCTCGCTTCTTCA
The DNA here is from genome assembly GCA_910589575.2 of Carcina quercana. Taxonomy (NCBI): domain Eukaryota; kingdom Metazoa; phylum Arthropoda; class Insecta; order Lepidoptera; family Depressariidae; genus Carcina; species Carcina quercana. The sequence goes on along the minus strand of OU342454.1, from coordinate 7,131,507 downwards.
GCGCCCGCTCCTTGCACCTCGGCGTTGGACTCCTCATCGTGGACCCACACAGCAGCCGAGTCTGAAGCCTCGACATCGGACGTGTTTTCTATCTGTATAACCTCACTGAGCTCGCCGGCCCCCGTGCTCACCACCAGCGTGTGCGTCTTGCTCCACTGGTCCCCAACAACAGCTGTTGACACGTCGTCGTCGCGTGCTCCCGCGTACCGCGATATGTCGTGCAGCTGTTGGTCGAGGTCACTCTGCAGTTGGTCGCTCATCTTTCTGTTCCTGTTGTCGACCGCCTGCCTGTGGTCCGGCTCCGACTTGACGCGCGGGGTCTGTGGCTCGCGCTGCATCTCCTCCACCGCGTCCAGGTCGATGGTCTCGATGTCCTCCTCGATCAGGATCAGGTCGTCATCGTCGTCTGTAACACACACAGGTTCACGTTACACACGTCCACTACGGTGTGACCACGTCCACGGGGACACAGCAGCGCGAGCGGGGGCAGCACCAGCACAGACAACAGTGGACCGTCGGACTTGGGAAATGTTTTGTGCTTATTTTATTTATTGTGGGAGACCAACGGCACGAAATAACATGTTTGGATACATTTCTGATATTGATCACAGCATAGTAACACACAGAGGAAAATAATTAACGCGTTCAAAAATAACTAAAAACCGACTCCAATTGCCTTAAAAATGTTCACCCGCAGAGGCAGAATGATCTGGGTACATATTTGGTTTTGTTGATTTTTTAAAAAAGCGCTCAATCAATTTCGATACCTATGAAGTATGCTCTACCAAAAAATCATCAAAATCGGTTAACAACTGGCGGAGTTATCGCGTAACATACATTAAAAAACACATACAGTCGAATTGAGAACCTGCTCCTTCTTTGAAGTGGGTTGATAGAGCTTAGAACAAGGTCGCATAAATGTGAACACTACGTGTGATGTGTCGTCTCACTCACCCAGGTTCAAGGTCGCCACCGCTTGATGTACGTCGTGGGGCACGGGGGCGGCGGCGGGGGGCGGCGAGGGGCGCCTGCGAGCGGGGGCGGCGGGGGGGTCGTCCGCCTCGTCCACCTCCTCCCACAGCACCTGCGGCGGGGGGGTACAAGCACGGTACGTAATACTGTATTAATTATGTATCTATCTTCTGAAATGCACCTCCGGGTGCTACAAAGGCTAGGAGACATTTATTTATCCACCTATAAACCCGCCCCGCCTTCGGAGCCTGGATTCACAATCCGGAGGTGACGAGTTCGATTCCCAGTTGGGGATCCCATCGATACTCAGTTTAGTTGGTAGTAGAGCATTTTATAATGTCCGCCTGGCTAGCTACCACCATGTTACCTAAGTCTGCTGACAAACAACAGTGTTAATAGCACTGTTGTGTTCCGGTATGAAAGGTAGAAGAGCTAGCGCCGCATTAGGTCAAGGCTTCTGTGTGCGCACGCGCACCGTCCAACGGCCTTATCGTCACTTACCATCAGCTGAGATGAAGGACAAGTGCTAACTCATCAATTTTTTTTAAAGTGAATATGTCGTCATGTAGCCGCCGTTTGTTGTAGCCACGAGGCGCGTCCAGCTCTCATCCTAAACTGGTACCAATATATATTAATACTGTACATTTAATGAACCAAATGATTACAAATTTCGCGTGTACAGTACTCGCACGCTGTTTGCCCCTCTTAAGTTAGCTCTCCGCAATTTCACACATGTACAGACGGAATGTGTGTCTATTGTTTTCTATAATAACTATCTCTAGATGACATACAACACTAGGACATTTCTTTGCACCCGCTAACTTGCCTTGCCTCACATTTATACGTTAATAATTGATTCGCGGTCTGTTGTGACTAACTTCAGAGATGCAAACTTATTGTGCGAGTGCTGTATGTTACATTACTAATGACACAGTCAAGCCGCTGTACTCACGGGCGCGTCGTACACGTCCCCCGCGCGCACCAGCACCGTCCACGCGGGGGGCGGGGGGCCCGTCACGACGGCGGGGTACCGGCGCGCCACCGCCTGGTGCAGGGGCAGGGGCGCCGCGCCGGGGTCCTCGCCCCGCCCGCCCCCGTGCGCAGAGAGGAACCTGGCGCGCGTGCTGCACTTGAGCTCGTACCACCGCCGCTGAAGCACCACCACCGACACCTGCGTCCCCCTACACACAACACAACACATAAAGTAGTAAAGTAACTTTCCATGTTTCTCCTTACAACACCAATTATGCAAAAAACACATTCATCAGACGTGCCTGCGACCATTACAACAAAACATTATGCAGCGTTGACATATTCTCTTCAAGTATGACAACATATAAGAAAAGAGTTACTGAAATATTGTATGATTTGTAAATTCGTTATTGTATCATATCAGTTGTAGTATAGTATTGTAGTTTCGTATTTGTGCATTAAGCTTCCATCCCTTGCGTAGTTAAGTTATATCATAGTTTGTAATCATTAATGAAACTTTAGGTTAATTTGTGTATCTGCCACATCTGTATGAAAAAAGTGTATATTTTTTTAAAATGAAAAATATATTTATTCCATAAACTTAAAATTATCCTGTTATACTTTACGCTGGAGCTTCCTGATAAGTATATAAATACCTGTAGTAGGAAGCCCCGCTCCTCCACATGAGACATCGATTATATATTTAAATTTATGAAAATTATATATATATTACTGTACATATTTTTAACTAAGTAGTAGGTATACAATATTAGTATATAACTGTTTGTTTCTTAATAAATAAATAATAATAAAAATTATACAAACTCTGAGTAGCTTTAAAGTCGCGCAAACTGTTTGTCACACAGCGCGGATCGCAGCGGTTTTCCAGCTGTAGTTGAGTGTGTGTGTGTCGCACTGACCTCTGTGTGTACGCTTTGTGCGCGTCCAGCCACTGCTTCTTGCTGGGCCGGTCCTGCAGGTCGTACCTCTGCACCAGGTGGAACAGCACCGTCAGCGTGGACACCTCCTCGTACAGGCACAGGCTGTCCTGCACACGTCACACGACCCTACATGTATTCTCTATGTGTAATGGTTGGTAAGCCCCGTCATCGTCGTGTGGCAATGGACATGGCCAATAGAACATTTTAGTAACACGAATGGTGGACAGGACACAATAATCAAATGTTCTCTGTGGTGTCTGTGGAAGTTGAACCTGTACAGTGTACGGCTCGTTGTACAAGGTTACTAGGCGGATATAACATCTCCCTGTGTGCACATGTACGGCGATGCACGGTGCGCGATCTAACAATGATTTTTAGCCTAAATAAATAATTGTTTTGTACATACACCTAGCTTCAAATGATGGATATAATTCGACTGGCAAATGAAAGGATATTCTAACTGTAGCTTTGGTACATTTTTATGTTAGTTTTTGTCTGTTCTCAGACAACTTGTGACTGAGTTGTCGTTGGTAATAATTTCGTTTTTTATTTCGATTGACTTGGTACCACAGCAGGTGCACGATGGGCAGGCCCTTAGTACATATGACAGCAGCACGAGTGTGACGTCGTTGTTCGTTATATACTCACGTCGGTGATGGTGATGTCTGGCTCGGAGAGCAGCACGAGGTCCGCGGCGAGCCACTCCACGCGGGACATGCGGGCGGCGCGCGGCGCGCTGTCGGGGCGGTCCCCGGCGGACTGCAGCGCGCGCAGCTTGCGCAGGCACACGCTGCGCATCTCGCGCCTGCGCACGCACACACACACACACCGCTACCGTCAACATTATCTACAAGATATGATCTGATCGCAAGTTCACCACAGCTACAACAGTACATAGTTGACGTCCCTACGCGTTTTGATTGTAATTTTATGATGGGTACAGCCAGGGGGTGACACGCACTACCGCCGTCTATATTCCCACACAACTACAACATGGGTGTCTAAGTGGAGGGTGATCAGACACCTTCTAGACCAACGCGCACCGTCGTAGGCCATTGGTGGATGTGAGCCATCTATTACACGCCAATGATCTCACCAGAGCCGCGCCACCTCGCTCTCCGCTATCTGCAGCTGCCTCGCGGCTCGCTCGTAGGGGCGCTGGTCCCGCTCGCGCCACGCCCCGCGCAGGCTGTCCACCAGCTCGTCCAGGAACCGCTTCACCGCTGTGCGAGCCCTGTCCTTCTTGCGATATCTGCATCGCTGCGTGCACACACACACACACACACACAACATTTTAAATATTTGCTCGTCATTAATGCAGTACCATGTACAGTAACCTAAATCGTAAGCAGGTTGTGTTATTCGCTACGGCAAATGCGTGTGATTTACTTTATATATATATTATTATTGTATGTATATTGTTTATATGATTATGGGTATGGGTATCAATATTTAAGGGTCTCCCAGGGTCCGGCTGCAGCACGTGAGCTCGGTTCCCAGCTGACAAGCGCAATACAACACTATATTTAACACACACGCAATACTTATTATTATTATTTTCTGTTCTCTTGCTTTTGTTCATGTTTTACTGTATTTGTATTATTTGTTGTGGCTTTTTTGTATGTGTTTCTTCTTGAGTCTTGTATGTTTGTCTGTATTGTGTTTGTCAATAAAAAAAATATGTGTGTCTAGACCGTTCAGTAGTGGGCGCGCTGTGCATCCATTGCAGGATACATACATCATCAGTTAGCTGGCGCATATTATTTATTATAGTCTTTCTTAGCATGACATCATGGTTACAAGGATGGTAGTATATATATATAGAAGCGTCGGTGGCGCAGTGGATAAGGCGCGGACTCTCAATCTGAGGGTACCGGGTTCGAATCCAGCCGTGTACCTATGAGTTGTTTTTCAATTCAAGTACATTATCCGATTGCTTAACGGTGAAGGAAAACATCGTGAGGAAACCTGCATGTCTTGAACAGGCATGTGAAGTCCGCCGATCCGCACTGGGCCCGCGTGGTGGACTATGGCCCATACACTCTCTGTAGGAGAGTAGGCCTGAGCCCCTCCAGTGGGGACATATATAGGCTGTTGATGATGAGTATATATAATAGTAATTTGGTTTCACATGATGGCCGCACAGCAGCGTGCAAAAGTTAGTATCTAATACCTTTAAACGAGCAATTCTTGTATATACATATACACACACACACACACATATATATATACCTGGATCACGTCGGGGAGCATGTCTAGCTTGGCCTCGACGCGGCGCACCCACGCGGGCGCCGCGCACAGCACCGCGTCGGTCGTCAGCAGCTCCTGCTCTGACATCACCTTCAGCACCAGCCGACGCAGCTGCGCACAAACAAACAATCATTATACAAACTCTCCAACTATCACAGTTCATGAGATACGGCCTGGTGACAGACGGACAGACAGTGGAGTGTCCCATTTTTACCCTTTGGGTACGGAACCGTAAAAACCAGCTAAAGTATTGAGAAACTGGAAAACTCTTGAGAGGATGATAGATTGAGTATGACATTTATTATCAGAACTTGACTTGTAGTTGTATAACTCACCAGCTTGGAGTATCGGCTCTTGAAGGTTGTGATGTGTCGGGCCACGTCCGCCGCGTGCAGACCCAGCGCCAGCGCCATCGTGATGCGAGCCTCCGCACGCGACTTCTTGTGCGCGCCCTGACTCTGTAGTGTACACAATATATATACAGTACATCGCTCGAAGAACCGATAGGGAGAAAAGTTCTCAATACTAGGAATGGTGTACGGGACTGTCCCTCTACTAGATGGACCAACGACCTGGTGAGGATCACGGGGAGTCACTGCATGCAAGTGGCTAGAGACGGGTCCATGTGTCGTACCTTGAAGAAGGCCTATGTCTGTGGATGTTTTCTGGTGGAAGATATACATTACACTGAAGTATAACTTCCGAGCTTGATCCCAACATGTCCATCACCCTATGTTGCCATGCCACCCGGAGAACTTATTGCACTATGTCTACATTTTATCACCATTTGAAGACTCATACTCCAACTCCAGCAATAGGCCAGACGACACTAAATCAGATTGGGGTTCAATTATATGCTAAACCATAAAGTTCATTATAAAACTACTATAAAATTTAAAATATCTAATCTAAAAAAACTTGCTTGAATTAAATTTTAATTTTACATTTTGCTTTTTAATTACACTGTGAATATTTTTTAGTAAGGGTGTGGTTAACGTTATTTTACTAAATAACTCAAGTATTGTTAAAGTTTCATACATTTTCAACTTCAATGCTTAGCCATGACTTCATGCCTAAGTACTGATTTGTATGGAGAGTGTTTGCACCGCGTGACTAGAATCACTTTTCGACGGGTTATATTAGGAAAACTATAAGACATATCGAAAAATCTTTAACAGGGCTATTTATCTTTTAACACGGTCGCTAGAATGAGGGAATAATATTTTAAGTCATCATTCCTTTTGTCCATCATCATCATCCTACCCTTATCTCACTGACAGTGGTGTCAGAACAGCATGTTTTTTCTACCACTTGTCTCTATCAACTGTCATCTCAGTACACATGTGATGCTTACATCAAACATGCAATTGTTGATCCTTTAACATATATTACAGTCACAGATGACAACACAGCCATTCATAAGGTAGCACATCAAATAATTGAGATCATTTTATTTATTTGTAATGTGTGCCCACCTCTGCTGTCATGTTTCTGTGAAGTGTGTTGAATGAATTATTCTCCCTGATAATATCCCTCATCCTTCTAATCTCAGATCCCTTCTATGTTGTTTATTCTCATTTTGTATATACTCACGTTTTGCTATGTCAGCGGTTAGGGTGTACAAAAGGGGGCTGAGAAAGTTCCCGCCTTAACGCCCCATTTAGTTCACCCCAACCAATAAATTACCCCTGTCTCGATCTCTGCCCACTCTAGAGCTCACCTGTGCTTCTTTCTGCGGCTGTAGAAGAACAGCATGGCGGGTCAGCTCGGTCGCGAACTTATCCATGAATTGGCTGGTCCACGACAGCGATATCCTCCCGAAGCCCGCCATCCTATCCAGGCCACCGCCGCTGATACCACTCGATACCTACTGATACATTGAATCAAAACATCCGGACCAGTAGTACAAAGCTGTAGATACGCTTCGAATACGATCTCAAGGCAAAAGACAGTAACGTCGTTGGGTGGAAACACTTCGACATATTTTGAAATAGCTTAGGACATTAAGAATACAGATAAAAACAAACGCTTTGGTACGCGAACGGAAATAATCGATACACAACTACACAAGCGAACCAATTTCCTATCTTGATTTGTTATTTGGATTTTGGAATTTTTATTTTTTGGATATTATTTATATCCTCCTTGTTGTTTGATACCGCTGGTTTGACATTAATGACATTTTAATTTAAGGTGTTGACAGAACGGAACCGACATCAGCCGAACCTAAGCCGAACGTGATTTTCTATGCGTTTTCTATAGCGTTTCGAATTCAGCTTTAAGTTAAATGTACAAAATAATTTATTTACAACTTATGTTTATATTTTGAAACGCGGTCCTGTTGACCGAATAAACAACGGCCTGATAAAGATTGCGGCCGTATGCGCACGTGTTACCGTTTGTGATCGCAAGCGACGATCATGTCCTGTACACTGCCGCCTCAACCAACTCTGTTAATCAAATTTTTTACAAAAGATCAATGTGTGTGCATCAGTATTTTCAGTAATAAAACTCTTGGTTGATTCAATCCATCAGGCTTGTATATTCGTATAATGTTTACGAGTACTATTTCAACATAATTCACAACAGGAATGGTTTCCAAAATGTGTGTTCATCAGTATTATAATACGATCTCCATAGTAATCTACATTTTTGGATACTGGCTCTCCGTGCACCGGGATGCAAACCGGAAATAATGTAGACCTAATAGGCCTATAGACTAGACTAGTTTTTTTTTCTAGTTGTAATATTTAGTTTTATTTTATTATTACTATATTATTATTATTTGTATCGTTTTATTGTTGGATATTTTTTGGGTTTTTTATGCCTTTTAATAAAAATTATTATTATTATAGCCCCCACCATCGTCAGTTCCTACTTCGAAAACAACAACTTCGTGAATCAAAACAGACACAAATTCTACTACATTAATTAATCCCTATAACGAATTACGTTAATACTGAAATTCCAAAATGGATAATTATATTCACTATTTATTACTAAATGCACATAAACACATAATTATTTCTAAAACTATATAAACTGGTGGTTGAGGCAGTGATTACTAGCTCAGTGGTGGAGGCGGAGTGTCGGAAATGAGCGTCGCTTGCGACACCGGCAGCGCCTTCTCTCTCACCGGAACCGAGTACCGACAACATATTAATCATTATCGTTAATAAATCATAGAATCTCATATACAATATAAAAATACAAAAGCAATTATTTTTTAAACATTTATAACTAAATGTAAATATCGTTCAGACACGTATCCGAGAAACTTGTAGTAGTTAATTTGATTTGACGTCGTCGCGGGCACCTGCTGAAGACGTTGTCATATCTCTTCATATAGATGTAGCTGGTAGCGCCCTTGCACCGGATGTTATAGTCGGTAACAAAATTTAAGAATAATTCTGTGATTAAACAATATGTACATCTAGTAACAAATATTACATATAAGTATTCATTCTGGAATTTCAGTATTAACGTAATTGATCATAGGGATTAATTAATATTGTATAATTGTGTATTTTTTTGATTCACGAAGTTGTTGTTTTTTCGAAGTAGGACGGTGGAAGCTATTTACCGTATAGGTACATATTGTAATATCTGTGGTCTCTGTGGTGGAAGCCATGTTACAATGTACCAAAGAGGATATCATTTAGGTTCTCAGTGGTGATTTAGATTTTTTATAAAATCTGCTAACGCATGCTCCAAAAAAGTTAAATATATTTTTTAATATATATGTCAATGTACATACGTACATCATTATCTTCACACAAACAATAATGCGCCCATAGAGCACAAGGGAAACCTTGACATCAGATGTATTTGTACACTTTTAACGAAGGGCATCTATTATAAGAGCGACGAGTATAGCTCTATGTTGTAAGCTTCAACGTCATTTTCTACTCCATCTGACGAGGTGCTGCAATGACATGTCACTCGGCCAGTGAAGGAATAATAAACATAGACGAATGAAACTATACCATCAATAAATAAAAAGTGTTTATTACTGTCTTGTATTTTACAGGCGATGACGTCACAAGTCGGTGCACCTACCACACTATACGTATGTGGGCACAGTTTCATACAAACTTAATACAAACTTATAATAAATACTTACAAAATTAAATACAAATGATATTCTTTAGATGCAGTCTCTCTGTGGTGGGAATACGTTCGCTGTGCGCCTGCGACGACCCCCCGCCACACTCCGTGACGTCACAACTATTACAAAGTTCCACGAAAGAGTCGTGTCTCACATCATATTGTGATAAGTTTATTCTGAAACTTTTTATACATAGAATAACAAAAAAAATTATTCAATGACAATTAAAAAGTACACCTATGTACCTATATAAAAATAGAACAAAGATTTATTTGTGCGATCAAATGAGCGTGAATTAAATTTTTAATTGCATATTGAGAATATTTGAAAATGACAATCTACCTACAATTTGTATGTACACAATATTACACGGGGAGCAGGCGACACGGGGAGCAGGCGGCAAGGGACGCCGCGGGCGCACTCTAGCTTCATCTATTCATACAGAATGAGTGGTCCATAATGGATCTATTCTATGGCAAGGTCGGCACTATCATTTCGTCCGGGTGAAGCTGTAGAGGTCATAAGACCAACAGCATCAAGTACATTCGAGAAAAAAATGCTGTTTCACAACTTGACATATATAATTTTGACCAAACGTGATTTTATTAAAGTAAAATATCAACAAGACGAAATGAAATTCATAGAATTGCAATATTACCCTACTAAACGAAGTTGTCAATGTAAATTTCCAATTTAAAGTTGACATATCCAATCAATGAATTGACATCTTTAATTAACGATTTAACATCTCCTGTTAAAAATCAGACATCTCAAGTTCATGACGTATGATGTAACAAGCATATAAATGTTTAAGATCTCGTTATAGTCTTTTTGTTGGGGGGACCACTCATTCATCAACCGACAATACCAAAAATCTTAAATAAAAAATCACAATAAATATAAAGTTCGTATAGTGTCAGTCATTCGGCCGATCTACTTGCACCTGTTAAAGTTAGAAACGTGCTTCAATAGGAATTGAGCATTTGCTTCGACGCGTGGGGGTGAGATATGTCACATTTTAATGACAAATATCTACAAGATTTGACGTTTAGATATGACAATATCTGACTCTGCTCACCGCTCTCACGTGTTGAGAATACGCAGTCTGGTCGGACTTGTGTGACGGTGAAAATACAATTTGTTTCATTTTGAATGAAATCTTATCAAACTGCTACAAAACCGTATAAAGCGTGATGTTTCAACGATTGTTGCCCACGATATACTTATTTTGTTTATCAACGGAGCAACGACCGTAGCGTGAGACACTTGAGATATGTCATATTTGAATCGTAGAGATGACATATCTCACATCTTTGACGCGTGTCATGCTACGGCGTTCGGTGTATATTTCGTACTATAATAAGTATTCGGTTTTAAAGGAAACTATTAATGTACTTGTGGAAACGTCCGCTCCAGTTGAAATGTAAATGATATATAATCCGTTTCCTCGCAATGTTAATCACAGAATAATAAGTTAATGTTAGGAACAAATCGATTCAAGAAATATTTATAGTATTCATTCATTAATCGGCATTAATTTAAATTGTATTATGTACATGGAGTTCAGTTGTTCTGTGAATATATTATACAACATCAAAATTCATTACAAAATAATAAAATAGGTACGTATGTATAATAATGGCAGTCATTGTTACTAATTAAACAAAATACTTAAACAGACTAGAAAAATCATTGAAATCATAAAAAATTCACGTCCTAGTACATACTTTGACAAATTATTAAACAACATAGTTTTGTTAATTTGTTAATTCGCTATTCTACTCATATCACTAGTACATTAAGTATATCAGACGGTAAAATATCAAAATCTACACTTACGCATTATCCAATTCGAAGTAAATATAAATGTAAAAGTATTATTTATTTACATCATTTAATTAATTATATATAAAAAATTTATAAATGCTACACTACACTATTTAATGAGACGCCATTTTGTTTCATGGGTGACAGTGACACTGACATTTGACAATTACTTGCTGTTTATCTTTCTTTTGATAGCATTCAATCAATCAAATCATTATTGTAACTAAAATGATCTAATTTCACATTTGTGATCAGGGCCCCATGCCGTCCACCATCAAATATATTTGATAGGTGACCAATGTTACTCGTACAATATCATCGACGAAGATTTTATTTATATACGGAATGCAGAATAACACTTTCATTGATGAAATGTCAAAAATCTTCGAGCAAATTTCATAAAGCTGGCATCAAAGCCATCAAAGATATCGGATGAATGACATGGCTCCCTACCTGATATAGATGTCAATGTCACTGATAAACGCCAGTGTCACTCACTCCCCGCGGCCATAACACCGCTCCCTCCCCTCCCCTCACACATATATAAATGCAAAACTGTAAGAATATTACAAAATGTACAAACAGTAAGAAATGTTGAATGAATTACAACTACTCACCAGCTTTACTACAAGCTGCAGTGCCCGCGCCGTACAGTATCTTTGTTATAGGACAAATATCTATTAATAAACATTGAAACTATAAAACAATTACCAAAACAATTAGGGTGCATCTTTTTCCCATACGTAACAGAAGTGTTAAGAAAGAAAGAGATCACCATAGTTGCATTATTGTGAATTATTTGATGACGAGTTAAATCCAAATTTTGGTCTGTTAAACCTTGAACGGTTTTTACACACCAACAAATTGTTTGTGTTTAGAGTTTTTAGCACAAACGACACTTCAAGGATAAATCAAACCCCAATATTTTAAAGCCACCACTAAGTATGGAGCCGGGCTGGGGACAAGCCCACGGGACTTGTGGCGAGAGATAATTCGTTTCAACTTGTTATCTGTGTTTAATCGTAGACCTATGTTACAGGGAGAGTATTGTATAGTTTATACATGGTTATATAGATCCTGGACGCGAGAGACAAATTCCGTGGAGATCAGTTGAGTAGTGGGTCGCGGGCGGGCCGAGGTACGAGGCATTACTGACACTATGACATGATTCAAAACAACTATAAGAGAGCGCGATCCCCCGCGGGCTCCGGACACGTAATGCACACATCACACCAATATGTCTTATACACGTGAGCTCCGACCAATCACGACGCGGCACAGACCCGTCCAAGCACCACTGTCTCACTGCGCCCAATCATTACATTACTAAATTGACTGAATTGTCTGTATAAGACATAATGAAAATTCGCCGTGTCGTCGTGGTGTGGCTCGTTAAACATAACGAGATAAACGATCTATGAACCTCGAGGGGTGGTGTTCAAATCGCTTTTAAATTTGGAAAAGAAATTATATCTGGAGCGTCAGTCGACACGCTCGTGGCTAGAGCCCGCCCCGCCCCGCCCGCTACACACACACACACACCCATGCTTGATATCAACAGTTGCTTCGTTACCTACATACAACTAACTATTACATTACACAATGTACACACACACTGCACAAACGTACAATGTACAGATATCACCAAACTTGCCGTGTTGTGTGGCGACTGATGACGTCACATGACCTCCTCTGACGTCACACAGCGCGGCTGTTCCATATAGCATCAGACAAATGTACAACGTGTCGATGACGGTTATTTTAGGAACTCATTTTAAGTTTCATTTTGCATTTCAGGACAAATCAAACGAACTCAAACACGACGGGTTTATAAGTTACTATAACTATGACATCCGTCTCTATCGTCTGACTGGCTCGATGGTATACGTATGGATAATGGCATATTGCAAGATTTTACTGAAACAAAGTTACATATGTAGAAACATTGCACGTTAAATAAAATCTCGCGAATCGCCAGTATTAGGAGAGACACTAGCTTTAATATGTCGGAAGTCGTGTCGGAAGAGATAGAGCGACGTGCTAGAAAGAGAAGATGCATATTTCAAGGAACAGTGGACCCGGTACCGAAACCACCTTCATATGTTGTCTTAATCGTTTTCGGAATACCAAAAAAATGTTGCTCCTCTTTGCCAGAAAACTTCCCAAAAAACCTAATGCCTCAAATACCGACACATTTCAGTGACATAGTACATAAATCGTGATCTGCGACTTCAGTTCCTAAAATAAATCGTCGTCCAAATTGGGTTGTGCCTTGTGCTAAAGTTACATGAAATTAATATAAGTGTTTTCTATACATACACCCTATTAATAATAAATTGTATAGAAACAGGCAGTGTCCGGTCCTAGGACTAAATATAAAATAAATTGAAATATTATATTTATAGGTATAATAGAAGGAAGCTTTAGAATTATACAAATTTGTAAAAAATTGTGTCTAATAGCATCATTAGATTACTGTATGTATATTGTTTAACTATCCTATCTATACAAGCTATACAAGCCACTTCAAAAAAAGAAGCTCATGTTGTAACCGCCACGTTGCCGTGACGTACGAACCGATGTACAGTCGCGGTACGACAATGTTAGTCAGTTCCCTAGATTATTCAATCCCCATGTGACTGCCAGTGTACGTTTGGTGCCAGCGACCGCGCCATACGTCACCCAGTATTGTAAGTCGCGTGACTGGACTCATCCCCACTATGCCCATTATCGTTCCAGTTGTTTGTCGGTAACTATATATTAATTTGTGAATAAATGCGATGCTTCAAATCGGGCTGCACTTGTACACTATTAAAAAAATCTAGGAATAATCTAAAGATGTATAGAAAAATACTAGATTTACTTTTTGTTTGTACAAAACGGTTCTTTTTGTACTCAGAGCAAACGTCAAATGTCATTTCATTGGCGCCATCTTTGTTTTTTAGTGTTGCTGGTTTTGTGCGTGTTTTATGTTTTTGTACAAATTAACTAGACCTAACTATTCAAATATGGTAATTTAATCACTTTTATGTGATGATGACGTTTTAATATTTTGAGTAGACAAGTGCAGTCCGTGCGCATGTACAAATCAACATGTCTACCATCTCACTCGTTACTTGATATTCGTACTGCTCGCACACACAGCTGTTTCTGCATAAGTGTGCTGTACAATGATAGCTAAGTAACGTCGAGTTGTGACGGAATTATCGTGTTACACAATGTAAGTAGCTCCTTCTGTATGTGAGGTGATATTAAATCTCCTATCAAGAGCCGGCAATGAACATTGTTTAAAATCTCATTGTTGACCTATTTATGTCGATGTGATCTACATTTGTAACAGTACTGTCCACGATCATCACTGCACCTCTGTGACGTCAACTTCACAGCTGCTGCAACAGAACGCACCCAACATCTGGTGGGACCCTCCCTGCTCGCTCACGCAACGGCGATGTTGGACATTGTATCTTGGAGATATTCTGCGTCACTATTTGTACATTGTGCTTCCCTGACACTTCTCCGCCCATCGCCCCCCCCCCCCCCCCCCCCCCGCTAGCACTGGAACTGCTGCTGCGTGATGGCGGAGAGGTCCTTCATGAGACCCTCTAGGTTCTGCATCTCCCGGTGGAGGCGCTCCGTGGACCTGGACGGCGTCAGCGGCTCCAACTCCTCGCTGCAGTGAGGCACCGCGCCCCCTGCACACATACACAACTCATATATACAGACCTTCAATCAGTGGAGGTGCTTGAAACCTAGCAACTACAGGACATCTCACTGTCATATGCATACACATTTTTTAAATGCGAAAGTCGTTTGTTTGTCCTTCGTTGTCGTCGTCACGGAGAGTCAGAATGGCTTATTGTATAGGGATAGCTGAAAGGCCAAACAAGCCCATTGCACTCAGTCTCACTCACTCGGTTCGTCTGCGGAATCCCTCTTCTCCAAATATGCCTTAACTTCTCGACTATACCACCGGTATAGGTGCATGTTACAGTTTGGATCAATTCTTAAATAACTATACTTAACCCAAATTGACATTAAAATATTAAATTGACTGTAATTAATTATTATGTAAACATTTGTTAAAAACGCTGTACGAGGGGCATACCGAAATGATCGGGAATATAAAACAATACATACAGGAAATAACTAAATTTATTTTTATTGCTTTTCGAAGTATTCTCCGTTGCAGTTAATGCACTTTTGCATTCGTTCGAACCAATTATTATAGCAGCAATTCCAGTCCGAAGTTGACATGGTCAAAATCGTCGATTTGTATGCTTCCACTGCTTCTTCTGGACCTTGAAACCGCTGACCACGCAATAAATCTTTGATTCTAGGGAATGTAAAGTAATCATTGGGACTCAGATCAGGGCTGTATGGAGGATGATCCATTAATTCAACGTTTTCCTGCTTCAAAAACTTGCTTGTTTTCTGAGCGGTGTGAGAGCTCGCATTATCGTGATGGAGGATTATGCGTCGTTTCGGGTTACCTCTACGGAGTTCGGATATCATCTGTGGCAAACAAACCGTTGTATACCAATCAGCGGTAACCGTTCTCCGTTCCTCTAAGGGAACTGTGACTACATGTCCTGTTTTCGCGACAAACGAAGCGACCATTTTCTTCGATACGCTGCGAGAGCGGACAACTTTTGTTGGCTTGATCTCACCTGCGAAGACCCAGACAGCCGACTGATGCTTTCTTTCTGGCTCATATGAATAGATCCATGATTCATCACCAGAGACAATGTTATAAACTGCTTTTGACTTTCCTCCGTTGAAGCGTTGCAGAGTAGACCGGCACCAATTGACACGAGCCGCCTTTTGCTCTTCGGACAAATTATGGGGCACCCAGCGGGAAACTAGCTTTCTCACTCCCAGTTCACCATGTAAAACAGTTTGTATCGCAGTCATACCTATCCCTAAAGTAGCCCGAATCTGCTCATATGTAATATGTCGGTCATCCTGTATCATTCGGCGCACAACAGCGACATTTTCTGGTGTAACCGCTGTTTTTGGCCGGCCTGTGGAAGGTACGGTGCCAAGAGAAGCACGTCCACGCCGGAATTCAGAATACCAGCGATATATTGTCGTCTGGCTAGGCGCTTCACTCTTGTATATAGATATAAGCTCAGCGAGACATTGTCCCTGAGATAATCCTCGTCGAAAGTTGTAAAAAATTATGGCACGGAAACTTTCTCTTGTAAGCTCCATTTTTTTATCGACCTATCAATTTCAAACTGATATTGTTCTTTAAAAAAAAATTTTTTTTTAATTCTGTCAATTGTATTCGATTTTCAACTAACCAGTGTTTATTCATCAAAAAGAGTTTTTAATCTAATTAAATCGAAAGTACTCGATTACCGATCTTTTCGGTATGCCCCTCGTACTATTTATTACCGCTGTTACCAGTTACCACCTCAAGGAACGTTTTTCAAGCAAATAAATAATATTTCATTTTGTTTTATTTCATGATTTTCGTGTTGTCCATGTTCGCACAACGTGTGTGTGTGTGTGTGTGTGTGTGTGTGTGTGTGTGTGTGTGTGTGTGTGTGTGTGTGTGTGTGTGTGTGTGTGTGTGTGTGTGTGTGTGTGTGTGTGTGTGTGTGTGTGTGTGTGTGTGTGTGTGTGTGTGTGTGTGTGTGTGTGTGTGTGTGTGTGTGTGTGTGTGTGTGTGTGTGTGTGTGTGTGTGTGTGTGTGTGTGTGTGTGTGTGTGTGTGTGTGTGTGTGTGTGTGTGTGTGTGTGTGTGTGTGTGTGTGTGTGTGTGTGTGTGTGTGTGTGTGTGTGTGTGTGTGTGTGTGTGTGTGTGTGTGTGTGTGTGTGTGTGTGTGTGTGTGTGTGTGTGTGTGTGTGTGTGTG